>JANAVB010011999.1:1507870-1678427 GCA_029216955.1 Iris pallida | reverse complement strand
AAGACTAACCCCTTTGAAGGGATCGATGTCGGCGATTTTCGTCTTTACGAAGCCGTACTTACTGACATACTTGAAGCACGGATGGAGCGTGGACGGCACGATCATGTAGTCATGTATCCATGGACCCCAAGAGGATATTGAGGACGTATCTGCGTCTATGATGTAGCAAGTAACCTCCGTCTTCAGGTCGCCGATCTGACATTTCAAGCAAATCTTTCCAAGGGGATAGCTTCTTCCAGAGTTAAAACCGCTAATAGCAGCGTTGGTCGATGCTAGTCGGTGCATAGGGATGCCCAAGAGTTGAAGCAAGCTTTTTGGGATGATGCTTTTTGACGAGCCAGAATCGATGTACATCCGATCCACCTTGATGTCGCCTATGTATCCAGTGAAGTACAAAGGGCGATCATGCAAGTTGGTTTTGATTAACATGTCCTGTGGGGTAAATACGATGTTGGGTATTGCATCTGCGCAAGTGCTGCCCTGGAGATCTGCTGACGAGTCTTCCCCTGTATGTTTGACTTGAGCTAAGTAGGAGTCACCATTCTGGAGTGCTTCGCTCAATGCGACGTAAATATCTTTGGAGAGCCTTAGGAGCTCGTATAACAACAACTTTGCTGGCGTATTAGCCAGTTGTGCTAGTATATCAAGTTGTAAGGTCTCTCCAGCCCCTGAGGTACGCCCTTACGGAGTGGTCTGTCGAAGCGAGTTTCTTTCGGCTTGGATTTGTCTGCCGGTGGAGGCTGAGACGGTCCCGAAACATCAGTAGCAGGCAGTAGTATTGTCGGCTGAGGGTCCTCGACTGAATTACCCAGAGTGGGCTAGAATTGTACGCCAGACCGGGTAACAACGGCCGCCGCCTCCTCAACTTCGGCCGAAATTGTGCAGCAGGATCTGGACTTCCCGCCCTTCTTTTTGCTAGTTGAAGATGGCACCGCCTGGGTAATTTTGGGTACTAAGTCCGGGTGGACCCATATGACCTCTCCTCGTGACATGGTGGAGGCACCAATCTAGTCGTCTGGTCCCAGATAAGTGGAAGGTTAGTAACCTCCATCGTTGCCCGAAGAACGGGTACTACTCCATCTTGAGTTTTTGTTGGGGGGAAGTCGTCGAACTGAACGGATACCATGTTTCTAGTCACAGTAACCTCTTCGAAATCCAGCGACAAAGTATTGGAGTTGATGAGGTTCTGGATATACCGCTTTAATATGAAGCACTCCTGTGTGGGGGTGGTTGACATAGCAGTAGAAGTGACAATACTTCGGATCCTCGATCTCTGCTGCTCGAGGCTCGCGCTCTACATCACGGAGTCGGATCCTACCCGCCTTCAAGAGCATGTCGAAGATAGGCTTGACATGACTATCTTCAAAAGAGTATGTCATCTCCTTGGGCTTCGGAACTGCTTGCTTTTGTTCAAGCTTTTTGGTTGTACCAGCGACTATGGCCTGTTTGCCTTTGGTTTCCTGGTTATTGGTGGTGCCGCCACTGTTGTTGTTATTAGAGGTGGTACCAGGACGTTTGCCTTTGTCCTCTCCATCTAGGATATGTAATCCTAGCTGGCGAGCCTTCTTCAACTTTGCCTTCGCATTTATAGCACTTATGATGAAAGTCGTCCAATCCCTGAATTGATATTAGCCCATCCAAAGGCTGATTGCAGGGAGCAACTTCTTTTGGCAGATTTCAATCAAAGAGCTTTCTGGATTGCCTTGGGGCAATCTCATCACGGTTTGGCGAAACTGCTCGATATAGTTTCTTGTTAGCTCCCTTCCTTCCTGAACGACGTCTATAAGAGACAACATTATCACATCATGCCCTAATTCGTAGAACCTTTCCAGGAACATGTGTTTGAAGCCGTCAAAGAAATGGATGCAGTTGTCCGGGAGGTTGCGGTACCAGTCGAACGCGATTTCCTCCAATGCTCCGACAAATAGTCGTGTGTGGATGGCATCATTATGCGGCAAGTGGTCTGTAGTGACCTCAAAATAAGTCATGTATCGGCTAGCAGAGGTCTTTTCGTCATATGAATCGATATAAAACAGTTTGTACCGCAGAGAAAAAGCAACGTCTCTCCATGCAACGGGATACGGCTGCCGTATTCTGAGGTCCCGGGAGGAGTCTCGGGCATTGAACATTGCTCGAAGCTCCTGAACTTCTCTCCTTGCCTCCCTGGCCTCATCGACAGCTGAGGGAGAGGATATTCCAGGAGGATTGTCGCCCAGAGGAGGAGCAGTCATGTTTGAGTCCGCGTTGACTGTGGGGCCCAAACTTGTTTGTCCAGGTGTCCTTGCTGGTTGAGTTGGCAGGGCAGCCTTGAACTCGTCTACTGACTTGATCAAGGTTAGGATCATGGCTTCAAGCGCTTCTAGACGTTGTTGATCACTAGGCCCTTTGTGATCATGTTCTGCCATAAATACTGTTCGCACGTGGAGAGAGACGGAGGGGACCATAGATAATGGCTTTCTGTATCGTACCCTCGTACATAGAAATCGTCGGGGAACATCAGAATATCCTTCTCCTCGGACTCGGAAGGGGTGCTACCCCTTGCGCAGGAAGCTGCATCGTCTTGGCGAAGGTGGTCACCCTCGGGGACGTCCAAGTCTGTTGCATAATTCCAGTGGATCGCTACCCCCTGCGCATCCTCTCGGAACATCGGGTTGTCGCATACGTTCAGGGGACTACCACCCCCGACTTTGTTCACCCCTAGGGACATCGAGGATGAACCCCCGGGTATTGGAAGATTCTTTCTTGAACAGGTGCCTAGGTAGACACCCCCTGTGATTGTCGACAGCAATCCTCCAGATGAGAGTTTTCTTGCCATGTTGGCTGAGGTTGTCGAGCTGGAGGAGCCTGTCTTATTTTTTCCCGTGCCGGCAGGAACCTTCCGAGTTGAATTGCAGAAAGCGAAAGTGTCACGCCCCAGAACCAGAATACTGGAGAGCGGAGGGACAGACACAGCCAGCTACGTACATTAAGGTATAATCTATCTCGATATATGGTTACGGCTGTCTAGATGCATGAGGGTTTAACTACACGCCAACAGTCTCTTATGGTCATGAACAAGCCTATTATCTCAATCTTAAGCAATAAGTAAATGTTACAAGATGTTAGATCATCAAACATACAAAGTAAGGCGGCCCAAACATTACATATTCAGATGATCATGAAGCTAGTCATACAAAACGTGAAGACTAGCAAGAGTTTCAGTCATACATGATCAACCCTAGGATTTGTCAATCATGTTACAGCCCATAGGCAGACAGTAAGTAAAGTTACAAACGAGCTAACACTTGTTCGACGGCTAAACGTCTCAAAAAATATTTTTATAAGAATGGGAGAGCAAAATAAGAATCCACTCGTTGCCAGGGCTGCACCTAGTGGTCACCATCTGGCTGGAAGGCTGGAGGATCCTCGAGTCCTACTCCAAAATCTGGCCATACAAAACCAGCTGGGTCAGACGTCAGAAGAGCAAGTGCCACAAGGGAGGTTTCACTTAAGAACGAAACCAGCATATCAGCACATGGGAACATAAATGGTAATAAAAGACATAAGTTAGAGAAAACAAGATGATAAACGATAAGACAACTAATGGACTATTCCGGTAGCCAAGTTACAACCCGTAAACTAGACAAGGACCAAGGTTGTAACCCTTCACCTGAACAGAGCTTAGTCTCCAACCAATTATCGACAAGAGTAAACATAAGCAAGAATGTACTGAAGTAATCATAGACTGGCATCGATTAGACAAGACTAGACTGGACTACATCCATCATTCCCGGCCAAGCAAAGAGTACGACTTGATACTGGTTATCACAAGCATAGTTACTAGCAAGATGCAATAAGATATTTCCGCAGTCACAAGCCCTGCAGCTATCAAGGTTATCCAGGTGAGGTTTATGTAAGAGTTATCAAGAATTATTAGGTGACTTTGAGTGCAACACATGACAGTGTGCATATTACTTATTTCAAGAAGTGTCCCATATGACAGTGGGCTGGAAATGTGCCCTACTCGTCGGCAGGCTACAAGTCCATCAGGTGTGGCCGGGATAACGGGATCGCCTGTAACTGGAAACAACTCTCTATATGAGCTACTTTGATCATCTAGTCATTGACCTAGTCAGATCATTATGAATCCCTGACCGTGGTAACCAGGAATTCATGCCCTAGACATGATGCAAACGAGACAGGTACCTTACACATGCATAATCAAAAAAATCAACCACGGTGTCAAGACAAGAGTGACTTAGCAAGTCACGGTAGCTGTCGCAACAACATTCAAGATTATCATGTCATGTCATGTTACTTGTTACTTGTCAAGATTACTTGTCAGGAGTGCGCCTCGATGGGCCACTATCAAGATTGTACATGCCTTATCAAGTTACTTATCATGTCAAGAGTTCTTGTCAAGAGTGCGCCTCGACGGGCCACTATCAAGATTTTTATTTCGTGTTCATGTCAACATCAATACTGGCAAGTCATGCTAGGCTCAACAAGTTATCGAGTCGGGTCGTCACAAATGGGTCAAGTACAAAGGGTAAGCAATTAACAAAAAACCAATAATTAAATGACAGATCATGCAAGGGGCAAGGGGTACCATGGCCAACAAGTGGCATTAGCCAAGTTGTGCCAGGGTACTAGGCTACGCCAGGCACTAGGGGGTGCCAAGGCTACAGGTTGTGTCCAAACATTAGGTTGCACCTAGGTACTGGGGTACAAGGAACTGGGTGCGCCAGGTAAGGTCAAGTTGCCCCAAGGTAAGTCGGGTCAAGACAGGCTGGGTTGCGCCAGAACAAGTCGGGCCAAGTCAGGTTGCGCCAAGCACTAGGCTGCACGAGGCTAGGTTACGCCGAACTGGGGTGCACCAGGTCAGGTTGCGCCTGACTTGGGTGCGCCATGTCAGGTTGCGCCTGACTGGGGTTCGCCATTTCAGGTTGCGCCAGGGCCCAAGGGCTGGGCTAGATTGCGCCAGAGTGAGCTGCACGAGGTCAGGTTGCGCCTAACTGGGGTGTGCCAAGCTGAGGTGCGCCAGGTCAGGTAGCGCCGCGCTAAGAAGCACGCGCTGGGTCAGGGTGCGTCGCGCTAAGAAGCGCGCGCTTGGTCTGGTTGCACCGTGCTAAGAAGCGCGTGTTGGGTCTGGTTGCATCGCGCTAAGAAGCGCGCGCGGGGCAGGTTGCGCCTGGCACTGTTTTTCTTCTCCAAAACAGCAAAGAAGAATCCAAAAACTTCAAAATGCCATAACTTACTCAAAACAAGTTCAAATTGAGACTTCCAATGGTCTAAACTGCATAGAACGAGATTTCCTACAGCCTGGGATGACTGGTTTTAGGAAATACCAAGCTTTAATAGATCAAAACCAAGAAAAACAAGAAAAGATCAAAATTTAGATCTACAAAAATCCATCCATCAAACCCAAAAATGCCAAGCTCTAAAGAGGCTTTGAATCAAGTGGAGAAGAGAATGGAAAAATAAAATGGGAGATCCATCATGAAGCAAGTTGCACTTGCCTAAGGCTTGGCTGTAGGTGGGAGGAGTAAATGAAGAATATGGAGAAGTTATGAGAAATAAATGGAGGAGAGAGAGAGTGGAATTGACTTATATATCAACCCCCCTCTCTCATGATGAACCAAAACAAACCAAACCAAGCCAAAACGAACCAAGGTAAACCAAGTCAAGCCAAAATAGGTCAAGTCAGGCTATACAAGTCAAAATACGGGCCGGAAATCCGTACACATATACTGAAAATACGTATAACGGAAAACAGGAGTGACAAATCTACCCACCTTAAAAGAATTCTGTCCTCAAAATTTAATCAAGAGACTAGAGATGTCGGGACAAGCTACACTAACCACAGGCAATCTACGACTAGCAGTCAATCAAGCAATCATTTATGCAAGCAAGAAAGTAAAAGCACAAGGCATAAGGAAGAATTATACCTTATGAGTCAAACAGGTGTGGATATCGCGATCGGATAACATCCTCACGCTCCCACGTTGACTCACCCAAAGAGTGATGACCCCAAGCAACGCAGACTAACTTAATAGTCTTGTTCTTGAGTGCCTTCTCTCTTCGGTCCAATATGGATACGGGCTTTTCCTCATACGAAAGGTTGGTACCAACAACCAATTCCAAATGATCAAGGATATAGCTTGGATTCGGGATACACCGTCACAATTGGGATACCTGGAATACGTCATGTACCTCACGAAATGACGGTAGAAGAGCGAAAAGATAGGACACATCGCCTACTCGCTCGAGAATATCAAACGACCCTATATACCTAGAACTAAGCTTTTCCCGTATGCCGAATCGAATGACGCCACGGGTAGGAAAGATCCTAAGGAATACGTGGTCGCCGATAGAGAACTCAAGAAGGATGCCGATAAGAATTGTCCCAATGTCGCTGACGATCTTGTGCAACTCGAAGATGATCCCTAACTTGTCTAACCACCTCGATAGTCCGAGTAACCATTTATGGACCAAGCATCTGCCTCTCGTCTACATCGTCTCAGGCTAAAGGTGATCTGCACTTTCTGCCATACAGTGCCTTAAACGGTGCCATTTGGATACTGGCCTGGAAACTGTTATTGTAGGAGAACTCCACGAGATGAAGGTGATCTTCCCACGAACCACCAAAGTCGAGTGTACATGATCGTAACATATCTTCGAGAGTCTGAATCATGTGCCCCCGTAGCCATGCGCTCAAACTCTACATACGCCACAAAAGTCATGCTTCCAGACTTGCTCTTGTCAGAAGCTACGTCTCCTTATGCGCCAGATCCTAGGCGCATCCACTCAAATCAACCTACAAAAATCCTTGAGTAATGGGGAAAAGCCACGTGTCTTTGAATCAGTTCTGCCTACGAATGGGTGCCAACTACCCAGGATCTCAACAACAACCAAATCTTACCAACTGCCGCATGCCAGCTCCTCCGAAGCCCAATAGTACAGTTCAAACAGATTTAGTTCCAGCTCTCCGGCGCATCGTCCATGTGCACAACAAAGTCATACACGTGGCATCCCTACGTGCAAAACCTCCATACGCGCATCGCATATGCGCGCATAAGCAGATCATTATGCTGCCTATAAATAAAAGGATCATTCCTTTATTCAACCTCTTCGGTTCTTTAATTTTTCAACCACTTCAGCATCCAGAGCACTTGCAAGAGTTCCAATCCTCTTTAAGTCCCTACCCATTCCAGAACAACTCAGACATTCAGAGAGTTCGAGATCGTCGTCAGATCGTCAACAGAGTCAAATAATTACCACTCGCTCCATCGATACGGTTCCCAGATAAAAACAAAAATGTAATCCTAGGATCCCAACGAGATCCTACATTGTACTCTATTCTGTTTGTGATTAAATATAAAAGTTCATTCCATAATATTTTTAATAGCAAACATGCTGGCGACTTTGCTGGGGACCACTTTCTCTTCCAACGAGAAGGTCGTGTCACAGTTTAACAACAACAAGCTTGGCTTCTCCCACAAGATGCTTGTGGTACGCTTCGATCAACAAGCATAAAAGGAGTTTCTCTCTGAAGGCAGCGCGAGTCCTTTAAGCGGCTGCCAAAGTTGAAGAAAACCTGCCAAGTCTGGGTGCCGCAAAGGCAAATACGCCAAGTACCACAACTGAAGAAGCTGTGCCGGTGCAGCCAATCCTTCATGCTGATGTTCTCAGCAAGCAAAACATTGCTACTGGTGCAGTGCATCTGCCAGGGAAGTACAGTACTAACTGTAGCTTCCAACCTTCTTCTTTCCAGTCGAAAAAGATGCGTCGACGGAACAAGGGTGCAGCCGCTCTCCCGTTCATGAGTTTTGATGGACAGAAGAAGACTTCTGTCTTTGACAGAATCACTCGCTGTCATGGCAAAAAACAATTAGATTCTGAGTGCTATGCACCTTCACAGGCTAGTACAAAAAAGTCTAAGATAGTACGGTCCATGCGCCATCAACGTGCTATGCCAATAGTGGACCAGCAATGCGTGCTGAAAGTCATGTGTGCAGCTGATGAAAAGCTGTACAGAGTCGACTCGGGTGCTTCGACACCAGCAATGATTCAACTTTTAAAGTCCCCCTTCCACTTGGGTGCATTTCATACGCTTGAACCAAGTCAGAGGAAAACCTTACGGCTCTGAATCCATGCGCCCACAAGGGCTGTGCGCATGAAGTGGATTAGATTCACAATACATGTTGCTCTCCCACCAATGATCTGGGTGCATATCATGCATTAGAACTAGATCAGGGGGCACAACATTCACATGACCACCCCGACGCTTGGCCCTGCCATGCGCCTGAAAGGGTTACGAATGTAAAACTCTTCTCACAAGACCTGCGTAATGTGATCACTCACAGACGTAGATCGGGAGAAATGACCTCTATGCACAATATGTCCCCCACAGGGCATACTTGTGCAACGATCACCATCAACTGCTATTGTTGCAAGACAATGGTTGCACGATCAAGATAGTCTATCTTCCAACGACTACAATTAGCTGTACCCATCCGATATCGTCTCGGAAAGATGGTGCCAATTGATGACGAGAAGGAACCCTTGGTCACCTCGTGCCATGTTATCTCCAACTCTTCTGTACCCGGGAGAAAAGCGAACACCTCTAACCCTCCAGCCTCGACGGGATCAGTAAAGGGCCAGCCAAAAGGGAGGAACGCGATAGTCCCGTCAACCGGGGTATTCTAGAATACTCGGTTAAGGATGATAGCGGCATCAGCGGCACAAGCTGGAGGTGATCAAACCCCTACTGTCCACGACAACCCTTTATTCGAGGATGAGGGTCTCCATTAAGAAACTGATACCGAGGTAACTGGGGTAAGCTAGGTCGAGGGGTCAGAAGAAGAAGCACATATGCCAACCTTTTCACAAGAAAGCGAGGCTGAAAGTGAAGCATCGACCAATCCATCTACTTCGGCTCATGTCATGCATGCATACATGGCAGGGGTGGCAATGAAGAAGTAGACACTTCAGCTTAGGATCTCATACGGTGCATGAACAACCTTAAAGATGGCCTTAAAACCCTCTCCACCACCATGCAGTCTTTAACTCAGGTCGTATTTGAGATTCGGAGTACCCTAACGGCCCAACGGTCAACAGGGGCCCCTATATCTGCCCGTCCCAATCCTGGGGCTAATAGAGAATCGAATGAACCCCCTCGTTATCTTCATAGAGAGTCCATCATACTCTGCCCCGAGTATCAGCCCCCTCAGGAGCTGAACATCACACCTCGCCTCAATCACCTGATCCTAACTCTACAGAAGAATTGTTCAAGATGTTGAGGGACTTACGCGACCGTTTCGAAGCAAGAAACAAACAGAAGGAATGCCAGAAGCTCGGGATCTGGCAACCCTATCCTCCCGAATGGAACAATATGGTTTATCCTCCTAAGTACAAACCACAATCACTGATACCATTTGATGGGAATGAGCCCCCCTTCAATAACTGACCTACTTCCACTCCATGATGGGGCACCTTCTGAAAGAGGATGCCCTACTCACAAGCCTATTTATCGGGGCGCTGAAAGGGGTAGCCTACAACTGGTACGGTAGTCTCTCCGATAATTCCATCTATTCCTTCGAGGACCTGAAGTATCTCTTCCTCTCTCAATTTTATGATGGTGGAATGGACATGACCATGTCTTCCCTCATGGAGATAACCCAGAAGGACAAAGAGACAGTTCGAGCCTTCATCGAATGCTTTTGACAAGCATGTCTGAGGTTACATTTTGGTATCTCTGAGTCCGTACTAATGGACTCTTGCCAGAAGAATATGACATCGGCTATCAAACTCTGGTTCGACTCCACCCAATATGCAGACTTGACCACGTTCATTATCGACGCTGAAGCCACTGAAATAAAGGCTCGCGATGCCCGTCTTCTAGGTGTTAGCTTCCTTTTCTTTGAAGACAAGGGGAAGCACACTGCCAACAACAAAAACAATGGGCGTGAGCCAAAAAGGAAGCAGGCACTGGCAGTGAATGCCTTGAAAGTTGCACTCGACCCTGTCCAAAAGGCAACGGCCGCACCAAGGCAGAAGGAGGTCTACTCCTTCAATGACAACGACATCTTGCAGCTCTTCGAGATACTGAAGCTTGGTGAAAAGATCAAGTTGCCTGATCCAAAGTGCCCCGATGAGGTGGACAAGGTAGGCGACCTAAGGTACTGTCACTACCAACAGTTCGTCGGGCACCCGACCCGAAACTGCTACAGCTTGAATAACTATATACAATGTATGATCAATGTGAATGTCCTCTCGCTCGAATATGAGAAGAAGTCAGTTTCGACGAACATGGTGTCTCTCCAGTTCGGAACCCGACTACCAACAAAAGCTCAAGACGGCGTCGTCCCCATACCTAAGGCGATAATGGAAGTAATCAACCTTCCACAAACTCGTGACAATGTGAGTGAGCTGGTACCACTCACGACATCCCGGGGAGAGATCATGTGGGTTCACCCAGATCAAGCTCCAGAATTAACTCAACCGGAGGTACGTCCTATCTCCAAAATTAAGGGCAAGAAAACCAGGACTTGCTGAATGGTTACTTCCTCCCCCGAGGAAGCCCTTCCTGTACAGACACATTTACAGCAAAACGTTCAGCAATATGAGCCTTCGGTCAAAGTGGCGCCTCATGTCACCACTGTGGCCGCTCAAGGGGAATGTTCATCCCAACCTCCAGCAGTCGACAAAGAGAAGCAGAAAGAGGCTCGTTTCGACAGGCCTCTAATTATACCAAATTATTCATAGGTAGATAGATATAAAAAATTGCTTTATGACAAAACTAACTTACTTAATAAAAATGTTTTATATAAATATTTAAAATATATAATAAATTATTATTAGTTCAAAAATACTTTTAGTTTAAATACTTGAAAATATTTTTACTAGTAAAATAAATTGGTAGATGATATTGAAAACATAAAATTGTTTTAAAGCAAAACTCATTTATGAAATATCGTTTTTAGGTTGAAAGCTATATTTTACTAGTCAAAAATAATTATTTGGGTAGGAAGCTATATTTTTATTAGTCAAAATATATATTTGAAAAGACTGGAAAAATTATTAAATATAAATATAATAATATAGTTTCGTGAATATGTATGTATGTATATATATATATATATATATATATATATATATATATATATATATATATATATATATTTAATATATATATATATATATATATATATATATATATATATATATATATATATATATATATATATATATATATATATATATATATATATATAGTAATTAGCAATATAATACTAGTAGACAATTGAGAATAATAAATAATATTAATGATAAATACTGCAATTATGACATACTAATAATACTGATAGAAACTAGTCATAGCATATACTATGATAATACAGTATTTTATAACAATAATATATAATTTTCTATAAAAAAACCCAAAAGCTGTTTGACTTTCCTGTGTTCCTTCTTGGGACAGTGTTCCTTCTCGGGAACACATAAATTTTTCTTTAGACGAAGAAGCAACAATAGAAGAGGGCGAGGGGGAGTGTCACGCCCCGGTTCCAAAATATGTGGGACCAGGAACACGTGGCGTGCCAGCTGTACGATCAAGTATAGAAAAACCCCAATTTAATGGACTATACTCGATCGTAGTACGCTGAAGTAACAACTAAATAACAATACAGGCAGGTAAATACTAATCTCATCCACAGGAAAAATCACAGAATAAAGCTGGAAGGAATGAAAATAACTCTGAATCAAACTACAAGTCATGACTAGTGGAAAATAAACCACCAATAAATGTATGAAAGAACTACTAAAAGAGTACAACTGAATCAGAAAAAAAATAGATAGCCACTAGCAGAAATCACCTAAGAACTCAAGAAACTCACGAGGCTCAACATTGAAGTCCTCGTCAGCAAAAGTCTCCAATCTCCGTAGTCCGTCGGTACCTGTGCTCGTCCCAATCTGGAAAAGGTGCCAGGTCCTCAGAGGGACGTAACAAGTACACAAGAAATCGACATGCATGATAGTACATAGCAGTATATAAATAACTAGAACAAAATATAACATAACATCTCCCCAACCAAACAAGGACAGGATATATCATGCGACATACGACAGGTAAACTAACCATCTATGTGTAATGCACTCGAGACATCTCTAATGGTACATGAGGGAGGGAGAAGAAGAAGAAACTGCCACCAAGCGTTCTACGATTTGAGAAACGAGGGGCTACGAGCATCCAGCGTCCATTGGAAACAGAATTCTCATACACCACTAGTAGACTCTCCCCACCCAATGTATATCTGTATCGTATACACGGTACAAATAATATGCAAGACGTCATAGTATATATAAGTAGACCTGTACCAACCACTAGACCAGACGCGAACTCACGTGCCAATGATCAGTCGACACACAAATCTATGCTCTCAACTCACTCATATAGTGATCGTGTATGATACGGTGTTCGGCTAGAAGGTACCACATACCTTCATAATACACGGGATAAGTCCACTACTACTAGACGCGTGCACACAACTGAGAAGTAACTAGGTAACATAAACTAACTGCAAAAATATACAATCAAGCAAGGTGTACTTGCCTGTGTCCAGCAACTGAGTATCCGGGTCCAATGTAGAGTCCGAGTTCCGAGAAGCAAACAATCCTAAACAAGCATGATTTATAATTAATCTCTATTTAACAATTTACTAAATTGATTAATTGCTAATTAACCAACAAACATTAGTATTTTATTAAAACTAGCTAACTAGTACCAATAATTATGAATAATACTTATACAATAATAAGTATGTAAATATACTTATTATCATACATTTATATTCTGTAATTAATAATAAAACATGATATTTAGTAATTAATTAATTAATTATAATCAATTAACTACTCAATTTAATACACACGTGCATACACAATTCCTAATAATACTAACAAAAATAGTAAAAGTCCTTAAAAATCATTTCTAGTCTATTATAATAATAAACTAAATAATACCAGAATAATAAATATATATTATATATATATTTTTACAGAAATGAATTTATTACCATTAAAACTATTTATTAAATAAATAGTTAAATAATACATAATAATTCGAAATAAATCTTGAAAATTCACTATAAAACCTAAATTTAACCATTAAATCTAAATTCACTATTCTACACAATAATAACACATAATTAGTAATTATTTAAATTAATAAATAATTATTAAACAATTTAATAAATAATTCTAAAATAATTCTAGAAATTACTTTTAAATCCTAAAAATTAGTAATAAATATAAAATACCTAAATAATTTCCAAAATAGTTTAATTATCTATTTACAACAGAAACCTTAACATTTACCCATTTACAAATAATTATATAATTAATATCGATTAATTATATAATATACTTAGTAATCAAAATTACCCTTCTAAAATCTAAATAAATATAATTAAATATAATTAAATATTGAAAATATTTTTATACAGTAAAGTATATTTTTACAAACATTTTCTATATAATATATATTATTTAATTAACAACCAATTAAATAATATAAATTAAAAAACGGTAATTGGAATTAATTTAAAAATCTAAAGTTCTCGATTTTTAATATAAAATAATTACAAATAAAATTCTATAATTTCTGGAAAAATTGTTATAAAATACTACATAAATTTTACAAACTTTTTACTCTACAAGGTTTTATTTAATTAATAATAAAATTATTAATTAACGATTAAAACAGTAAATACAAACAATTAATTAACCGCGTATAAAATTTATAAGTAAATAGTAGTAAATACTAATAAATAATATTAATTCACACAAAATTTAATGTAGATCCTATACTTAATTACTAATGATCCCTTTCAATTAGATCTAATTAATTACCAATAATTAGGCAATAATTAACACTAAAAAAACTGAATTAATTGGATTAAAAACCCTAAAACTAGGGTTACAGTAAAAAAATAAGATTTCCCACGTGGAAGAGCCACGGGGTCGCTCGGGGGGGTTACCTGCCCGCCGCAGGGGGTCGAGGTCGGCCTCCAGGCGCGGGTGGCGCCGCCGGGGGTCGCCGAGATCGGCCGGCTCTACTGCTCACAGCGGCAACCGCAGTCCCGTCCGGCCTTGTGCTCCTCCGTACATCGGCGAGGAGTCTCGGGTTGAGGGAGGAGGTAGGCGAGGTGAAGGTGAGGTCAGGGGGGCGGCTTGGAGACAAAGCTCTAGGGTTAGGGTTAAGAGGAACTTGGTTAAAGAAGGCTATATATATATATATATATATATATATATATATATATATATATATATATATATATATATATATATATAGAATATATATCTAAATCTAATAAAACATCTATAAGCAATTCTTAAGACAAATAATAGAATTTAATAATAAAACCTAATAGGGATATCCAATTTAATAAAATAATAATAATAGACCATGGCAATAATAAAAATATAATAATAGTGATAAACCATAAATAAAAGGTAATAAATAATTATAAACTTGCTATTAATTATAATAATATGACAATAACTAAGGATTATAAATAATAATAGAGCCAATATTTATAAGGATAAAATTTGACTAGCACTAATAAAAGTAACCCGGATGATCTTGCCAACAATATTGTCAGATAAAAAATAGCATCATCTTGCATCTATATGTATACAATATAAATTAAACCCTGATTAGAAATAATTAATTAATTATTTAATTAAAATAAATTAACAAGCTATTCTTCAAATAAAAAATAATTTTAAAAATTCCCTGAAAATTCAGGGGGGTTACAATCTACCTAACTTATAAGAATTTCGTCCTCGAAATTTAAAATAATTCTAATACCGAATAAATAATAAGAAAATCAATAAAAAGTAAATATGTAAATTGTAACTTACTCAACAAGACAATTTACAACGATACTTGGGGGTTTATAGAGGGGTCAAAACTGGCATCATATCCTACAAGAATATGTTCTAGGTCCGGCATAGGTCATAGGATTTCCAAGTGATCAGGGAATAGATCGATATTGCATGGTCAAATCTAATAGGATAAGGAGAGGACACAAATAGTCTATTCTAAGGGAAAGATTTGTCAAACAAGTAGAGTTATTAAAATAGAGCACATAAAGGTGTGTTTATGGGGGGCATAAATGTCATGTTTATGGTGCGGTTTGTCTAGATCATAATGATGCAATTATTGGAAGAAAAATCCTAATATTGTGCTTCAATTACCCAAGTCATGGTAAGGGATCAAATGATATGAACCAAGGAAAGGATAATAGGAAAACTTTTATTAGCTAAATGTTCGACTAAAATCAGTCTAAGATGGCTACTAGGGTGCTAAGGGTATTACTAAAATAAGATATCATACAAGGTATACTTAACTGACTTAGTAGAAAGATGGTTCTACTATAAATCATAGCTAATAAAGGGTTATAAAGAGAAATTCTATACTAAGACGCAGAATAAAGAAGAGTTCAAGGGGGATGGGGTCGATTACAAATTTGAAGGTCCAATGCGAATAAATGTTTCAAGCAAATAAAATTGTCAAACGGTCGCAAATGAGATCCTAGGACAAGTTTACTATATCTTCATCTGCATAAAATAATCATAGGGAAAGCGAATCAACATGCACTAGGTTGGCCAGACCATCATGCACCGATTCTGATTAGACAATATTTTAGTGGGTGCACCCAATAATATATGTGTCAAGAACAAGCTTGAGAAAAGAAGAAGCTTGTAAAAACTAGGCTATAATAGCAGTATTAGTCAAGACGATAAAAATAAATGTACAGAAGAAAAGAAAGTACAAGATAGTTCAAGTCCAAAACACAAATAATGATTTGACCTTTCTAGTTGCCCTATGAATCTCTAACCTTAGTTGAGCTAGGGGATAGGAACCCACAAAGTTATGTCTAGGTAATCTAAATACTTATACCAACATATAGTCAGTGTTATCCAACTATAATTTCTTAATGGTCCTGAAAAAAGTATGATGCTAGACTACAAGGTATACTACCCAACTTATAAGAATTGAACTAGTACCTCTAACTGTCTCTTTAGGGAAGCAAGTTTATCCTAGCAAATTGTAGCAACAACATAGAATTTTCTAGAGAAGCAATAATAATCCTAACATGAGAAAAAAAAGTCCTTTGGTCTATTCAAAAGGATAAGACGTAATGATCTGCTTTCCATTATTGCTTAAGAAAACAAAATTTTGGATCGATAGTACTAGAATTATGCAGCACGATAAATAGTAAATCAGAAAAGAAAATAAACTAATTAGATAATAAAAAAATCCTTACAGCATTTAGCTCGGCAACCGTGGCATGAGCTAAAGGTGAAGGAAAATTTTTATTACAGAAAATATCAACCAATATTGTCTACAGGTAAAGTAACAAACAACTAAATAGATATTCCTAATATTAATACTAATAATATAATACTAAAATATAGGAGAAGATATACTGGTTGACGGATTTGGGGTATGGTCAAGAAAAATTTATAGACATCTATAGCTCTAAACAATTAGGGAATCATGATACTAGTTTAGGGTCGAGAACAAGGACGATAAATTTTTAAGAAGAAGACATAGTCACATGGGTCGATGACTTAACTATAACTGCATATAATCACTATCATGGCTATGAAAAATATGGCAACTAAGGTGTGACACTTCTATCTCATTAGAGTAACATCCTCTATGTTTATTTCCTCATCAAGATAAAAAAAAAATCAAATTCCTGTAAATAAAATTTCTTCATAAATTCCTTCAGTATAAAATCTTTAAATCAAAACAATCATCCACCAATTTCCTTAATCTCTTTAAGATCGTCGCATATAATCATAATTATAACTTTAAAATACCCAACCAATCCTTTTATCATCACACCAACTCTCTTTCATTTTCCCCCTTTTTTTTCCTCAACTTTAATTCAGTTTACCTAATATAAAAGATTGTAACTCTCTTATGAAAATACTTAAATCAATCACCGAGATAAATATTATCATAATACTAAATTCTTCTTTTTTTTTCCAAAAGAAACTTCAATAAAAATTTATCAATCTAAAAAAAAAGATTTAAATCTCAAATTTTTTTTTTCAATCAAAATTTGTTCCATCAAACAAAATTCAATCACAAAAAAATACCTCAAATTTCTAAATCGATCCTCGAAATAAACTTTATTATAGTACAAACATCCTTTTCTTTTCTCCTCAAAATTTTAGATTAAAATTACCCAACTCCAAATTTTAAATCACTTTATGAAATGCATCAAATTTCTAAATTCTTCTTAAATAAACCCGTTTTTTCATCAAGGTCAAAATATTCAATCTTTAAAGAAATATAAATCTCATAGGCAACTCTTAACTATTTCTATTTACAATCATCTATCCTCAAATTTAAAAAAAAAATTATTCTTCTATTTTGGAAACCAACATAAATCATCAACCAATTTAAATCTCATGTAGTAATGTGAATATTTAAATTTTTAATCATCAAGTTGATTTTATATCCACTCTAACCAATCATAGAAATTTTTTTTTAGAAAAACTCAAATCAAAACTTTAAATCATCCTCTCAAATCGAACATCGAGTTTATTTTATTAATCAACTTCTAACAGTCTTTCCCATATGAGTATAAGTAATCTTTCTCACTATCATTCGAAATTGATATATCATTACTACTCAACTTTGAATTAACTAATCATTCATGCAAAAATTATATCTTTCAAAAATATGGTGTTCATCAACCTGCAATATTTAGTACTTTCCAAGAATTCAATTATAGACTCAACCGCATAATTAGCTGCCAAGGAAACCCATCTAGCCATATAGTTAACTCAAGAGTGTATACAGTATAGCATCTTCCAAACCTCTATCAATCATGACAAGCAAGGGGTACGGTAGATTAGATCGAGAAGGATATAATTGCAAGGAAGTCAAAGAGTCAGAAGATATAAATCAAAGAAGAGATCAAGTTTTTTTGAGGAGTTTGAAATGAGTCGAAATCAAACGAGATCAAAGGATAAAAATAATCAATTGTGGATGAGACACAATAGTCCTAATCCTATACGTAGGCTTGCTTGGTACGGTAAAGTAACCAAACAATATTTTCTCCACCTGCATGGGCCACCACTAAAAACATGTCATGCCCCGGTTCCAAAATATGTGGGACCAGGAACACGTGGCGTGCCAGCTGTACGATCAAGTATAGAAAAATCCCAATTTAATACACTATACTCGATCGTAGTACGCTGAAGTAACAACTAAATAACAATACAGGCAGGTAAATACTAATCTCATCCACAGGAAAAATCACAGAATAAAGCTGGAAGGAATGAAAATAACTCTGAATCAAACTACAAGTCATGACTAGTGGAAAATAAACCACCAATAAATGTATGAAAGAACTACTAAAAGAGTACAACTGAACCAGAAAAGAAATAGATAGCCACTAGCAGAAATCACCTAAGAACTCAAGAAACTCACGAGGCTCAACATTGAAGTCCTCGTCAGCAAAAGTCTCCAATCTCCGTAGTCCGTCGGTACCTGTGCTCGTCCCAATCTGGAAAAGGTGCCAGGTCCTCAGAGGGACGTAACAAGTACACAAAAAATCGACATGCATGATAGTACAGGGCAGTATATAAATAACTAGAACAAAATGTAACATAACATCTCCCCAACCAAACAAGGACAGGATATATCATGCGACATACGACAGGTAAACTAACCATCTATGTGTAATGCACTCGAGACATCTCTAATGGTGCAAGAGGGAGGGAGAAGAAGAAGAAACTGCCACCAAGCGTTCTACGGTTTGAGAAACGAGGGGCTACGAGCATCCAGCGTCCATTGGAAACAGAATTCTCATACACCACTAGTAGACTCTCCCCACCCAATGTATATCTGTACCGTATACGTGGTACAAATAATATGCAAGACGTCATAGTATATATAAGTAGACCTGTACCAACCACTAGACCAGACGCGAACTCACGTGCCAATGATCAGTCGACACACAAATCCATGCTCTCAACTCACTCATATAGTGATCGTGTATGATATGGTGTTCGGCTAGAAGGTACCACATACCTTCACAATACACGGGATAAGTCCACTACTACTAGACGCGTGCACACAACTGAGAAGTAACTAGGTAACATAAACTAACTGCAAAAATATACAATCAAGCAAGGTGTACTTGCCTGTGTCCAGCAACTGAGTATCCGGGTCCGATGTAGAGTCCGAGTTCCGAGAAGCAAACAATCCTAAACAAGCATGATTTATAATTAATCTCTATTTAACAATTTACTAAATTGATTAATTGCTAATTAACCAACAAACATTAGTATTTTATTAAAACTAGCTAACTAGTACCAATAATTATGAATAATACTTATACAATAATAAGTATGTAAATATACTTATTATCATACATTTATATTTTGTAATTAATAATAAAACATGATATTTAGTAATTAATTAATTAATTATAATCAATTAACTACTCAATTTAATACAAACGTGCATACACAATTCCTAATAATACTAACAAAAATAGTAAAAGTCCTTAAAAATCATTTCTAGTCTATTATAATAATAAACTAAATAATACCAGAATAATAAATATATATTATATATATATTTTTACAGAAATGAATTTATTACCATTAAAACTATTTATTAAATAAATAGTTAAATAATACATAATAATTCGAAATAAATTTTGAAAATTCACTATAAAACCTAAATTTAACCATTAAATCTAAATTCACTATTCTACACAATAATAACACATAATTAGTAATTATTTAAATTAATAAATAATTATTAAATAATTTAATAAATAATTCTAAAATAATTCTAGAAATTACTTTTAAATCCTAAAAATTAGTAATAAATATAAAATACCTAAAATAATTGCCAAAATAGTTTAATTATCTATTTACAATAGAAACCTTAACATTTACCCATTTACAAATAATTATATAATTAATATCGATTAATTATATAATATACTTAGTAATCAAAATTACCCTTCTAAAATCCAAATAAATATAAATAAATATAATTAAATATTGGAAATATTTTTATACAGTAAAGTATATTTTTACAAACATTTTCTATATAATATATATTATTTAATTAACAACCAATTAAATAATATAAATTAAAAAACGGTAATTGGAATTAATTTAAAAATCTAAAGTTCTCGGTTTTTAATATAAAATAATTACAAATAAAATTCTATAATTTTTGGAAAAATTGTTATAAAGTACTACATAAATTTTATAAACTTTTCCTCTACAAGGTTTTATTTAATTAATAATAAAATTATTAATTAACGATTAAAACAGTAAATACAAACAATTAATTAACCGCGTATAAAATGTATAAGTAAATAGTAATAAATACTAATAAATAATATTAATTCACACAAAATTTAATGTAGATCCTATACTTAATTACTAATGATTCCTTTCAATTAGATCTAATTAATTACCAATAATTAGGCAATAATTAACACACAAAAAACTGAATTAATTGGATTAAAAACCCTAAAACTAGGGTTACAGTAAAAAATAAGATTTCCCACGTGGAAGAGCCACGGGGTCGCTCGGGGGGGTTACCTGCCCGCCGCAGGGGGTCGGGGTCGGCTTCCAGGCACGGTGGCGCCGCCGGGGGTCGCCGGGATCGGCCGGCTCTACTGCTCACAGCGGCAACCGCAGTCCCGTCCGGCCTTGTGCTCCTCCGTACGTCGGCGATGAGTCTCGGGTTGAGGGAGGAGGTAGGCGAGGTGAAGGTGAGGTCAGGGGGGGCGGCTTGGAGACAAAGCTCTAGGGTTAGGGTTAAGAGGAACTTGGTTAAAGAAGGCTATATATATATATAGAATATATATCTAAATCTAATAAAACATCTATAAGCAATTCTTAAGACAAATAATAGAATTTAATAATAAAACCTAATTGGGATATCCAATTTAATAAAATAATAATAATAGACCATGGCAATAATAAAAATATAATAATAGTGATAAACCATAAATAAAAGGTAATAAATAATTATAAACTTGCTATTAATTATAATAATATGACAATAACTAAGGATTATAAATAATAATAGAGCCAATATTTATAAGGATAAAATTTGACTAGCACTAATAAAAGTAACCCTGATGATCTTGCCAACAATATTGTCAGATAGAAAATAGCATCATCTTGCATCTATATATATACAATATAAATTAAACCCTGATTAGAAATAATTAATTAATTATTTAATTAAAATAAATTAACAAGCTATTTTTCAAATAAAAAAATAATTTTAAAAATTCCCTGAAAATTCAGGGGGGTTACAGGGAGAGAGGAAGTGGGAGCTGCGATCGATTGGGAGAGAGAGTGAGCGAGAGAGAGAGGAGAGGACGGAGAGAAAAGGAGAAGCGGAGGGGTTCTGACTTGCGGAGCCGGGGGAAAGCGGAGCCGTCCGGGCGCGTGCGGTACGGCGTTGCGCCGGAGGAGGCGACGGAGGAGCATCCGGGTGTTAGATCTGGTTAGGGCGGAGGAAGAGGAAGAGAGGAGGATCAACTCAGCGCTCATGGAGGCGGAAAGAATAGGCGAAGATGGTCGCCGGACGGAAAGGGGGAGAGGTGATCCGCTGTGGTCATCGCCGGCTTGACGCGGCCAAGCGCGACGTACGACGGGGACTGGAACTACTCCGAACAGGTGGCAAGAGGAGAATACACGTGGAGGAGGTCGGCTGACATGGGCGGCGCGGACCGGAGGCATGGGGAGAGCGCGGCTGGACGGCCTAGCCGGATCTGGCGACGCGGCGGCGCGCGGCCAACCTCGACACGGCCGCAAAGCTTGTGGCTTGTCGGCGACCGGAGGTAAGGGTGGTGATGCAATTTATTTAGGGATTTTCTTTGGGGCTTTGGCGGTGGCGGGTGGTTTTAGTAGTGGCGCCGGCCGGCGATGGCCGTAGTGGACACAACGGGTGATAGGTTGCGGTGGCATGGCTCTGATCGGGTAGGAGGCCGGGTTGGTGGCGATGATGGTGGTGGTTTGTGGTCAGGATGGTGGCAGTGACGGCGGCGGTGCCAGTAGAGATGCTGGTTGGTGACGGGGTTCGAGAAGGCGCGACGGGGAAGTGAAGTACATGGTGCTGTAGGTGGCGACGTCGAGTGGCAGAGAAGTCGGGGCTGGTTTGTGTTGGTCGCAAGAAGCGGTGTCGGGTCGCAGGGAGCGGAGTTGCTAGCAGCGGGGTTAGCGGGACTGCAACGATAGAACATGGGCACAGTTTTAGAGTCTTTAGGGGTTGTGTCGAGATGTGTTCGACACAACAGAGGAGGGTCAAGAGGTATGTCCTACGAGACACATGACGGGTTAGCGTCTGGGGTTGTCGGACGCGGAGAAATTAATGTATATGTAGAAGAAGAGAATAGTGGATGGAAAGGGGACACGGACACATACACGATACACGAATTCTAGTTGTGGTGGAGAAATTATGGAATAATAATGTGGATGAGTACCTCTCCTTATATAGGAGGTGGAAGTTTCCAGTTGGATAAGGATTAGGGTTTATTTAAAGCCAATTTAGATAATTCAATTATTAAATTTAAATCAATAAAATCAATCTAAATCCCAATTCAATTCCAATTTAAATCTAGGTGATCTAAACTCAATTTAAATATAAATTATATCTTTAATTTAAACTATTTAAATTAAATCCATAAATTTTAATCAAAGATTTAAATAGCTACAATAATTTAAAAATATATTATCTAAAAATACTTATAATAATAATTTTGAAAATTAACTTATTATTTAAAATAAACTAATAAAATATTTATGAAATATATATGTATGCACAAGGAATATTATTTATTATTAATAACTGCTATAAATGAAAGACTTTTTATAAATAAAATAAATAAAATAATGGACTTGGAAATGTTGGTATGATAGCTAAAATAATTATTACATATATTATTTTGAAACTATAAAAATAGAAAAAATATTTTTTTAAAAATATGTACGCTCGTACATATTCGCACTCGTCGAGCAATTACAAAAAATAAAATTTCGCGTGCGACGTACAATGCAACTACGTGACGTACAAATATAAACTAAAAAAAATTAGTACCAAATTTATATAAAAAATAGTAAAAATTTAGGTGTTTTACATCCTACCCAACTTAAAAGAATTTCGTCCTCGAAATTAAGAATTAGTAGGGGGTTGAGAAGACACAAGGGGGTATCGATGGGGAACAAACAATGACAATGTTTCAACAAAATCATGTCGTAAGAAATCGTGATCTAAATCATAGAATTTAACACGGGTATGGTTATGAGGGTCGCGAGTTAAGGCACGAGTAGAAGATTAAGGGTTTAAAGTTTAATCAAGAGTATCATGCAATAAAGAATGATATGGTATCAAGAGAAAATAAGTTAGAGATGTAGTAGATATGGGTTCTTAAGAGTAGGTTGAGGCATGAATAAGAGATCGATTAGGTTCATGCCTAAATTAAGTGATTTGGAAGGTTCATGATAGCGAATATCGGGCCAAGAAAAGGACGAGTAGTTTAAGATGAAAATATAGCAACATCGAGTGATAATGGTCATAATCGATAGGAAGGCTAGAGGAAGTCTAGTATAACGCCTTCATCTTTCTAAAATAGGTGAAGGCGAAAGCAATAAGGTGTTCAAAAGACGATATTATCGAATACGAGTACGTGATTCAAAGACGACCGAATAATTTCAAAGGAATTGTCAAGACAGTCGTGGATGAGATTCTAAAGGCCAAGTTTAATTATGTTCTATCCACGTCGAATAATAGACAAAAGCGAACCAAAGTGCACTCGGTTGATCAGACCATCATGCACCGGTTCTGATTAGACAATATATGTTAGTGAGCGGCCGCTCAATAGTATACGCCTTGATCAAGCTTGATAAAGAATGAGCTTGCAAAAACTAGGCTACATTAGCATCATTAGATAGTAAAAACATAGGCACGTGAGATTAAGATTGAAAGAAAGCAGAATTAGTTCAATTCCTTAAGTCTTTAAGTCATAACCTGTGTTGGTCTCCATACAGTCGTCCTACAGTCTTCTTGTCCAAGTCTTTGGTTGACTAGATGGGTTAGGGTCCTCTAAATTCTAGAATCTAAGTAAACTTGTGAATATAGGTCACAAGGACAAAGGGATTGCTAGGTCACAAGGCATTCTACCCAACTTAAGAATTAAACTAATGATGTTTTGGGAGAAAAGAAACATGTCCAACTAGTATGGGTCACCTTCCTAACCTCTAGCAAGCACGAAGGGGAGAGAATAATGATAAAAGGAATCAAACAAGATGCAAATCAATGAGAGATAAAACCTAGAAAAGATGTCGAGTATGTGGATGAGATCCTGGACTCTAATCCTATACGCAGGCTTGCTTGGTACGGTAAAGTAACCAAACAATTTATCTTGACCTGCATGGGCCACCACAAAAATATGTAACGCCCCAGTCCCAAAATACGTATGACTAGGAACGTTGACATGCCAGCCATATAATACATATACGTAAGCTGTAAAATACAGTAGAACCATGACTAATCTCATCCACACAAAATAAATAAATAAAAGATATCATATAATGATAATGAATTATCTTGATATAATATGTTGGGCCGAGACAAATCCACTACCAACAAGTAAGGAAAAATACATAGAAAAAAATGATTTTGGCGAGCGAAGCGAAGACGATCCAAGCGCAATCATCCTCGAAGAAATTGAGATGGTCACGGCTAGAGCTAGAACACCTGTGAAAGACAAGAGCACACACCTGGCAAGATAACCAGGTCCTCAGAGGGACGTAACATGACACATAATATCATGCCATATAAACTGAATAAATATTGCTCAAATAAATAAGTCAATCGAATTATAACATGGTCCATCACACACCTATTGAACTAGCTTACCATCCCCCCAACCAAACAAGGACAGGAGATGGTAAACTAATTCACGGTGATGTATCTTTCCATGCTATGAATCCAATATGGTATCCGGACCCCAACAAGGTTCAATACCTTCTCATCGGAGTAGTAAGTCACACCTACAACCAAACAAGGACAAGATGTGACGAACTAATCTGCGACAAGTTATTGTTCAAAGCCACGGTCAGATACAAGTACCCAAACCAAAAGTACTCGTACCTAACGGATAAAGGTGCCTAACCGTTCTAAGTGAAATGTAGTTAAGAACAATCCTTCCTACGTATGGGCTCTGGCTAAAATAGGATCGGCATAGTCCCCCCTTGGGGCAGTAGAGGTCCAATCAATAAGAGCGTAACATTCCGCAGAACGCCAGTGGCCGTCAGTAATCATGGGTCATCAACCCCGTATCTCCAACGGAGATTCTGGGTCATAAGAAAAAGTGCATCGAAGCCCATACGCTAAGGAATTGTCCTCCCCGCCCAATGCCTACTATGTTGTATCCACAACACAAAACCTCTATTAACCGCTAAGTCAAACTAAGCATGCAACCTCTATCAGCGGTTATTCCTATCGCATAGCTTATACGTACTGGTGGCCAGCCAATTACGCACGTCCGTGTTCTACATGCGACACACAACTTCTTGGTACAACGTGTCAAGGCCAATGAATGCAACACACAAGGTGGTCCCTTAAATCTAGGGTTAATGTGTAAGAAAAATAATACATAGCAGGAAATATAACTGAATAGTAAGTTCTAACAGGTTATGCCATGTATCACAGTTTATTTTGCATAAAAAAATAATAAATAATGCATAAAATATGAGCTAAATAAATAAACAGCAAATGGCAAGGTATCTTGCCTGGTAGGACGCCTGGTGTGCTGTGATGATAAAGGTGGTACGAATTACGACTTCGATGCAATAACTATGCAAGGTGACCTCAGGTGGTGGCACGGACAGTTCCATTAGGTTCATAAGGGTCAAATTCGTTAGGGTGGACATGAGGTAGTCTAGAATTGGCGAGGGTATAGGAGTAACGGGATTTAGTTATGGACAGAAGGATAGTCGAAGAAAATTTAGATAAATAATATATATAATTTTTTAAGACTAAAAATAAGGTTTTATTATCCCAAATTATTCATAGGTAGATATGAAAAATTGCTTTATGACAAAACTAACTTACTTAGTAAAAATGTTTTGTATCAATATTTAAAATATATAATAAATTATTATTAGTTCAAAAATACTTTTAGTTAAATACTTGAAAATATTTTTATTAGTAAAATAAATTGGTAGATAATATTAAAAACATAAAAATCGTTTTAAAGCAAAACTCCTTTATGAAATATCGTTTTTAGGTTGAAAGCTATATTTTACCAGTCAAAAAAAATTATTTAGGTAGGAAGCTATATTTTTATTAGTCAAAATATATATTTGAAAAGACTGGAAAAATTATTAAATATAAATATAATAATATACTTTAGTGAATATATATGTATGTGTATATATAATATATATATATATATATTATATTATATTTATATATATATTTTTTTTAATATATTATATTTATATACATATATATATATATATATATATATATATATATATATATATATATATATATATAAAATATATATATATATATATATATATATATATATATATATATATATATATATATATAAAACAAAATATATATGTATATATATATATTTTTTGTTTTATATATATATATATATATATATATATATATATATATATATATATATTTAAGAAACCCAACTTTATTGAACTGCAGGCGCAAAATGCCGAAGCATTTACAAGTAAACGCGACACACGCTAAAAGAACAATAAAGCGAGGTGTTGCCCACAAAACGGTAGCTGGATCGAGCATCAGAAGGTTAGGCGGAGAGAGGTAGCGCCAATGGAGAAAGCGTCCTCGACCTGCTGCCGCTATCTCCCAAAGAGTGAAAGCGCACGACGCGTGGGCCCCTGATCAGGCCAGAGCAGCCCAAAACAAGTTCGAGGCGTGGAAACAGCGCCTTTTACTCTTTAATATTTGACGGACGACCTCTCTGTACAGTTGAGGGGGTAGGTATTGACGGCCCTTGTATCTGTATTTGTTTCTATTTTTCCACAAAACCCAAAAAGCAGCGGCAGCGACGATCTGATGTCCGTGGGACGTGTTCCAACTGGCCAGCAGATCGTTGATGCCCCCGGTCGTGGGGACCATTTTGAACCTGTTGTGAAGGTTCGTCCAAATAAGAGAGGTAGAATCTCCATAGAGAAAGACGTGATCGGCGGTTTTCGGTTGGTGATCTGTACAACAGTGGCATCTGGACGCCAGGCAATAACCGAAGGATTTGATGACATCGTCCGTGGGAAGTTTACGACGCGCGATACGCCAGATAAGAATGGACCATTTGATGGGAATACATGTATGCCAAAACTTGGCAGAAGGTGGGGGCGTTTCATGAGTGTCTCTGGCAACGGTTTTGGCCGAAGCTAGGGTGAATAAGCCACCCGGATTGAGGGACCATCTTAGCTCGTCATGCGCGTCGTTGATCAAAAGATCAGAAGCTCCTAAGCTATCAACGGCCTGAGGGCCAAGCCAATCTCTAACTTTCTTCCAATTCCATCTGTTCTCGTTCACATCCCATAAATCACGGATCGTGCACTGCGGCGGAGTGTTATCGTTGGGCCTGAGGATGTCGTTCCCCAGCCAACGTTCCTTGCAAGCCCACGAGAAACCATTGCCCAATGTCAAACGCAAATATGGTTCCGCCAGGTTACGGCCATGAATAATCCGCCGCCATGACGTTGACGATCTGTTGTTGGCCGAAGCCTCAGTCAAGTGGCAAAATCTAGAGTATCTCGTTCACATGAACTTCGTCCAGATCGAGCTTTCGGTACGAAGTTTCTACCATAATTTGGCTGAGTGAGCGTCAACAATATGAACCAGCCTGCAAAAACCCAGACCCCCAGCCTCGGTAGGCTTGGCCATTGTGTCCCAGCTGGCCCAGTGATGCTTAAACTTACCCTCGAGATGGCCCCAAAAAAAGTTGGTGAGAATGGATTCTATAGAGTGGAGCACTTTGATGGGGGGCGAGCAAACGGCAAGGGTGTATAGGGGGACGGAGGATAGGATGTGCTTTATGAGAATCAACTTACCTCCAGGGGAAAGGGTCGCGTTGTGCCAGCCCATGATTTTGTTGCGAATCTTGCCCACCATGTGGTCGAAGATGCCAGAGTTCGCTCTTCCATACACCAACGGGCAGCCTCAATACATAAACGGAGGGTATGCTGTGGAGAAGGAGGTAATGTTGGACAACATAGCCGAGTGAGTTCTATCAGCTTTGTGATGAGTGTAGATCACACTCTTGTTGTTGTTAACTTTCTGGCCGGAACATCTAGTATAGTTGGCTAGTGTCTTCATAACCACCTCAACGGATCCAATATCGGCTGCTGAGAAAATGAGGATGTCGTCCGCATACGCAAGATGAGTAATCAGAGGGCAACCTGTCGTTGTGTGGAAGTGATGGAATCCAGGAGACCTGGGCAAGCTTTTGAGGTTTCTGCTCAGCGCTTCGGCCGTGACGATAAAAATGATGGAGGAGAGGGGATCTCCCTGTCTAACACCGCGAGTCGCTCTGAAGAAGACCTGAGCTTGACCATTGATGACGATAGAAAACCAGGAGTTGTTGATGGATCTGAAGATGATGTCAATCACAGGTTCGGAAAAGCCGAAAGCCCTGAACACCCAGATCATGAATTGCCAGTCAAGATGATCGTAAGCTTTTTCCATGTCCAGTTTGATGGCCACGTTTCCCCCTCTGGACGGAAATTTCATGCAAGTGATCATCTCTTGGGCTAGGAGGATATTATCGGTGATGTTGCGACCTTTGACGAAACCGCTTTGCTCTTCGGAGATGATCTTGGGGAGGAGGTCCAACATCCTGGAGGCGATGATTTTGGAAATAATTTGTTGGTGAAAGTGCAGAGGCTGATCGGTCTAAAGTCTTTAAAGGTTTCTAGGTTGTCTTTCTTGGGTATGAGGATGATGTGAGCGGAGGATATGGATTTCGGATACGTAGTCCCTTGAAAAAAAGCCGTTATAGCCTCCAAGAGGTCGAACTGGATGATGTCCCAGCAAGTTCTGAAGAAAACTCTGCTGAACCCGTCAGGACCCGGGGGTACTATGCGCATTGATGGACCATACCGCGCCCTTAACCTCTTCAACAGTGGGGGGAGAGATGAGGATGTCATTCTCCCTATCAAGGATGATGGAGGGGATCTTAGACAGGAACTCGTCATCTTTAACCACGGCTTCTTTGGCAAACATGTTGGAGAAGTAGTTAATGGCAGCCTCTTGGATGCTCTCCTAGTCATCCATCAGATGGCCGTTCCCATCATTGATGCGATGGATTCTAAGAGCATTTCTGCGCCCTTTGACGCATTTGTGAAAGAAGGTCGAATTCTGGTCCCCATCTGAGTCCCAAGTTAATCTAGCCTTCTATTTCCAGAATGTCGTGTCAACCTTGATCCTGGATTTAAGGATGGTCTTGGCGAGGTTAAGAGATGTGCGGGCCTCGGGGGACCCGACAACGGCAAAATCGATCTCCGTGCGGGTGACATCGTCCTCGGCATCCTTAATGGCTTGAAAGATATCTCCAAACGCGATCTTGCTCCAGGCCGTAAGTGCTTTTCTAACAGATTTGAGTTTCTTAGCAATTCTGATAAGAGGATCAAGATCAGTGATGGAGGACCAAGCTTCTGCCACGATTTGTTTGAATTAGGGGTAGTGGCGCCAGAAGTCTAGGAAGCGAAAGGATTTTTTGATATGGCTATGGTTGTTGGCAATCTCGAAGAGAAGAGGGGAATGATCAGATTCGGTAGAGTTCAGGTGTAGCAGCTTAGTGATCAATCCCAAATCTGACCAACATCCATTAACCATGGCACGATCAAGGCGGGAGTACTGTCTTCGAGATCCTTCTTGTATGTTGCACCAAGTGAACTGGTTGCCGTGGAAGGGGACAGCGGATAGGTGCGCGGAGAAGGCAAAGTTGTTGAAATCAGCCATGGCCGAAGGAGGGGGGTCACGACCGCCGAATTTCTCCTCTCTGCATGAAACGGTGTTGAAGTCTCCGTTGCAAAGCCAAGGTAATATGTCATGGGGCAGGGTGGGCCCCGCCAAAAAATCCCAAATCACTCTGTGCTCAGGGATGTCGCAGCTACGGTGGATGGCCGAGTGCAGGGCACGGGACTTGAAATCGGGGTGCTCAATCCAACAGGAGAGGGCCTGAGGGGAATCGTGAATAATGCCGAAACAAAAATCAGCTGCGAAGAAGATCCAAATGTCGTGACATCCGGAAATAGCAGACGGGAATCCCAGCTTAAATTTAGTATCTTTCAATCTGTTGTGTGGAATTTTGGGTTTAATAATGAGAAGTAAATCAATCCGATGGGATTTGGTGAGGGTGATGAGACGGTTCATCGTCTGTTTATTCCCTAGTTCTCGAACGTTCCAGGAGAGAATGTTAGGCATTAAGGGATGAGGTGGGGTTGTTGTGTAGCTTTGCGGCAGATCGCGTGGTCATCGCCGTTTGCTGTTTATGCTTCTTGTTTTTCTTTTTTTTTCTTTTGAGGATTGTGTTTGGGGCTTTCGTTGACCTGTTCTGGGGCTCTGTCCGATGCCGTATCAAGACCGTCGACTGCCGTGAGGGAAGTGTCGGAGTCTTCACACTCTGCCAGAGCGCATAGGGGATTGTCCCGGTCTAGAAAACCTGCATTAATGGCCTGCCAAAATCTGCCTGTGAGAGGGGGAGGATGGGCGGGGAGGATCGTCGACCATGCGAAGGAGGTGAAACTGCTTGGGTTCTGTGCATAGGGTGAATCAGCAACGGACGACGACCCTGCTTCCACTCTGGAGGCGTGCGATCGGAGGTCGACCGAGGGCTGCACACTGGGGGACTCCTGGCCATACAGGGAAGCAGAAGGTGAAGAAGCGGAAGGGATTGAGGTGATGGGGACGATCTGGAGGGGGACGATGGCGAGGCCGTTAGGGGGAGAGGGTGGGGTATTCGGGAGGCAATCGGAGATAACCATCTCAGGAGCGGAATCGGAGGGGGCTAAAGAGAGAGCTCCGAAGGAATTATGGAGGGTGATGGCGAGAGAAGAGGATGGGGCGGAGTCAGAGTCTATCAGGCTGGGGGAGCATTGAACGGGAGATGGGGGGTTGGGGACAGGATCGGCGGGGTGGAGCGGGATGGGAGTGGCACGCCTTGCTTGCGCGGCTTTCTGGGGACGGTTTTCTTGAGTTCGGGGTGGGCTCAAAAGCAGTGTTAAAGAGAGTGACCGCTCATCTGACAGTGTTGGCAGAATCTAACACTGTTGTCGTACACCAGCGATTGGCTGAAAGACTGATCTCTGAGTTCTATCTCGATCAATTTGGGTGGCTCGCTTGCGAGATCCAACTCTACGCAAATCTTTGCGTGGTGACATTTAGAAAGGTTTCACGTTTCATCGACGATGGCAACGAGGGACCCGAAAGAGCTGGCAATCCGTTTGAGGGTTGCTGCCGGAAAGCACACCAGGGGGAGATTGGGCAGGGTGATCCAGGAGGTGATGATGGTCGAATCTGTTTTGGGGTTGAAGTTCGGGGACTATCTGACAATTCTGGCAATCTGGGTGTCAAATTTGGACGTTCCCTTAGCCCACACTCTGTTGAAGTCCTGGTCAGAGGAGAGATGGAGAAACAGATGTTTGGGGTCGAGAGGAGCTATCCGGTATGACGTTGAGAGGCCCCAACCGGATATAGCCTCCCGAACGATAGACATTTTAGGGCAGCCGGCTCCGAACTTGAGGACCAAGGTCCTGAAGAAGGGGGAGGAAAGAGAGCGGATCTCCTCGTTGGAGAAGGGGACCCGGATTGGGTAACCGTCAGGAGGCGGCGCCAGATTAACATCCGGCAGAACCACTTCCGCGACCGGAGAGGTGGTAGACTGAACACGGTCCGGCCTTAGAATATCCGCGAAGGAGGGGGTATTAGGAGGGGCTCCCGGAGCCGAGAGGCTCGGGGCAGAGATTGAGGGTGATATGCAGCCCAGAGAAGTGGCACCCGAGGAACGAGCGAGGAGGGGATGAGGGGGGCGCCTGGGAGGACGAAAAGACACCGCCGACGGACGACGGGAGGGGAATAGCCGCATCGTCAACCGCCTGGGGGAGGAAGGCCTGCGCCAAGGAGGAGCCTGAGGAGGGGAATGCCTTAGGGTGGAAGACGTCCGCGCAGGCGACGTCCTTGGGAACCGGGGCTTGACCCATCAAGTAGGAGCCGGAGCAGGAAATGCGCAGCGCGCTATCTTCACCTACAGTTGCTGGAGGAAGGAAGGGTTGTGGCAAAGTGGGGCCCGAGCAAGCGAAAGCCTGAGGGGGGAAGAAATCCTTGCTGACGACGGTCGAGGGGAACGGGGCTAGACCCAACACGGGAGGACCCGAGCTGGAAACGCGCTGCGCGCGAGAGGGTGGTGGGCGGGGGCTCGCGAGAAGCGGAAGCTCTTGCCTAGAGAGGGGAGGAGGGATGCCCATTGGGAGGTCGGGTGACCAAAGCGAAGAGGGGACCACGGGAGGAGAGAGACCCGTCGTGAGTTGAACCGCCTGCGAGAGGGGGATTGGGGAAGGCGCGGCCACTTGAAGTCCCACCGATAGAGCCGAGGGCGTGTAGGACGTCACGAGGGAAGAAGAGGCCATCACGTGCGGATCCTCCTGCGCAGGGGGACAGGGCCAACGAACAGCAGAATGGGTGGGCCCCTGAGGCTGCACAAACTGTGCCAGAGAAAGTGCGCCACCAGATTGCGCATAGGGCAGGCGTGGAAGCGCTCCACCCGATTGCGCAAAGGGCTGGCATGGGAGACCAGAAGGCAGGAGCGCATCCCCATTCTGCGCAAGGGGCAAGCTGCACAAAGCAGAGGCCTAGGGGCCATTCCTAACCAGCAGGAGCGAGTCAACGCTCGCGGACCGAGGCGCGTGCCCCCCGAGGTGGCAGGCTGGCGTGGGAGAGCAAGCGGGATGGGACGCAACGGCCTGCCCCTCTGGTGAGGGAACCGATGCTAGGTCCACGTGGGGAGCCCTGACAGGCCGGAAACCGCCGGAGAAGGGGGGTTAGGCCATCGCATCGGCGGGGCAAACGACGTCGGGGCCAACAGCGCGCCCCCGCCCTCCGACTGGGGTCGTGAACCGGCACCGGTGAGAGAAGGCCACCGCAACAGTGGCACCAACGCGGAGGGGAACTGTCAGAGGAGGGCCGAGGACCGGTTGACTAACTCAAGGATGCCCTGAGACCAGAGAGCGGGAGGGGGAAGGAGGCCACCGCCGGGGCCGAGCGAGGGTGGGGGGAATCGAAGATGGGAGGGGAGGGCGAGGGAGGCTGCTGGCCTGCCAAAGCTGCCGGGCACGGAGAGGGTGCGACCGGAGGATCAACCCCAACGCCGGCGATCGAAGAAATCGTCAACGGGGGGAGACACCTAGGGGGGTGATCCCAGCAAAGAGGGGAGGGAGGAGCGCGGCGGCCGGCGACGCCACCCGAAGTGGGTCCTGCAGGAAGGGGAGCGGCCGCCTGCCTGCGGACAAGGACCGCCGGACAAAGGATTGACGACGGGGTAAGGTGAATCACGGCGATGTCGACCTCGCCGACGGCGGAGAGCGACGAGGGATGGCGGTGAGACCGGCTGACCGGACGGAGGGGGGACGAGGGTGGCGGACGGCAGGGGGGGGGGGAGGGGGGATAGGAGGGAAAAGGGGAGGGAGCGGGGAAGGAGCTCATCCGGGGAAAAGTATATATATATATATATATATATATATATATATATATATATATATATATATAATATCAATTAACAATATAATACTAGTAGACCAATTGAGAATAATAAATAATATTAATGATAAATACTGCAATTATAACATACTAATGTTAATACTGATAGAAACTAGTCATAGCATATACTCTGATAATACAATATTTTATAACAATAATATATAAAAAATTTAAAAAAAACCCAAAAGCTGTTTGACTTTCCTGTGTTCCTTCTTGGGACAGTGTTCCTTCTCGGGAACACATAAATTTTTCTTTAAACGAAGAAGCAAAAATAGAAGAGGAAGAGGGGGGAGAGAGGAAGTGGGAGCTGAGGTCGATTGGGAGAGAGAGAGTAAGCGCGAGAGGGAGAGAGGAGCGGACGGAGAGAAAATGAGAAGCGGAGGGGGTTCCGACTTGTGGAGCCGGGGGAAGGCGGTGCCGTCCGGACGCGTACGGTGGGGCGCTGCACCGGAGGAGGTGGCGGAGGAGCATCCGGGTGTGGGATCCGGTTAGGGCGAAGGTAGAGAAAGAGCGGGGGATCGAGCTCAGCGCTCGTGGAGGCGGAAAGAATAGGCGGAGATGGTCGCCGGACGAAAAGGGGGAGAGGCGATCCGCTGTGGTCATCGCCGGCTTGACGTAGCCAAGCGCGACGCACGACGGGGACTGGAACTACTCCGGCACGGGTGGCGAGAGGAGAACGAACGCGAAGGAGGTCAGCCGAGATAGGCGGTGCAGACCGGAAGCGTGGGGCGAGCGCGGCTGGACGGCCTGGCCGGATCTGGCGACGTGGCGGCGCGCGGCCATCCTCGACACGGCGACGAAGCTTGTGGCTTTTCGGCGGCCGGAGGTAAGGGTGGTGGTGCGATTTATTTAGGGCTTTTCTTTGGGGCTTTGGCGGTGGCGGGTGGTTTTGGTAGTGGCGCCGGCCGACGATGGCCGTGGTGGCCGCAGCGGGTGATAGGTTGCGGTGGTGTGGCTCTGATCGGGTAGGAGGCAGGGTTGGTGGCGATGATGGTGGTAGTTTGTGGTCAGGATGGTGGCAGTGACGGTGGCGGTGCCAGTGGAGATGCTGGTTGGTGACGGGGTTCGGGATGGCGCGACGGGGAAGTGAAGTACAGGGTGATGTAGGTGGCGACGTCGAGTGGCAGGGAAGTCGGGGCTGGTTTGTGTTGGTCGCAAGAAGCGATGTCGGGTCGCAGGGAGCGGAGTTGCTAGCAGCGGGGTGAGCGGGACTGCATTGACAGAACATGGGCACAGTTTTAGAGTCTTTAGAGGTTGTGTCGAGATGTGTTCGACACAACAGAGGAGGGTCAAGAGGTGTGTCCTGCGAGACACAGGACGGGTTAGCGTCTGGGGTTGTCGGACGCGGAGAAATTAATGTATGTGTAGAAGAAGAGAATAGTGGATGGGAAGGGGACACAGACACATACACGATACACGAATTCTAGTTGTGGTGGAGAAATTATGGAATAATAATGTGGATGAGTACCTCTCCTTATATAGGAGGTAGAAATTTCCAGTTGGATAGGGATTAGGGTTTATTTAAAGCCAATTTAGATAATTCCATTATTAAATTTAAATCAATAAAATCAATCTAAATCCCAATTCAATTCCAATTTAAATCTAGGTGATCTAAACTCAATTTAAATATAAATTATATCTTTAAGTTTAACTATTTAAATTAAATCCATAAATTCTAATCAAAGATTTAAATTGCCACAATAATTTATAAATATATTTTCTAAAAATACTTATAATAATAATTTTGAAAATTACATTATTATTTAAAATAAACTAATAAAATATTTATGAAATATTGATGTATGCACAAGGAATATTATTTATTATTAATAACTGCTATAAACGAAAGACTTTTTATAAATAAAATAAATAAAATAATGGACTTGGAAATGTTGGTATGATAGATAAAATAATTATTACATATATTATTTTAAAACTATAAAAATATTTTTCTGAAAATAGGTACGCTCGTATATATTCGCACTCGTCGAGCAATTACGAAAAATGAAATTTCGCGCGCGACGTACAATGCAGCTACGCGACGTACAAATACAAAAAAAAAATTAGTACCAAATTTATATAAAAAATAGTAAAAACTTAGGAGTTTTATAGAGTGGCCATTACAAACCAGCTGACGGAGGAAGACAATCAACATCGTCGGTTGCAAGAGTTGGAGGCGTTGGAAAAAAAATGCCTTTTGGCTCAATAGCGCATCGAGCTCTATCAGGCTCGCTTTTCACAGGCCTTCAATAAGAAGGTCAAACAAAGGACTTTCCAGGTGGGGGACCTCGTCCTATCAGTCAGAAGGCCGATGGTGATGACCCATAGGACACCAGGGAAGTTCGGACCGAAGTGGGAAGGCCCTTTCATCATTGAGATGGTATACTCTAATGGCGACTACCGACTCGCTAAACCTAACGGAAACTTGTTCATGATGTCAATCAACGGCAAGTTCCTAAAGAAGTTTTACGCTTGAGGCTCCTCAACATGTACTTCCTTTCTCCAGTAAGGAAAGTCTATGAATTTTACCATTAAATTCATACCCCTTATCATGATATGTCTCTAGAACCCTACTATTTCGAGACATTCTCTTTTCAATATCCAGTAGAAAACATCCATGTCCACATCACCTCTGAGTTGTTTTCCTACATCTTCATAAAGCTTAATCTTCATTCTCGATAAGATGAAGCTAAAATAAGTGTTTACTACCTCCACAAATACCTCTGAGTAAACACCCTATTCAAACAACCCCTATGTTGTTACACCTTGCCTATAGAACATCTACGTCCATAACACCTTTGAGTTGTTCTCCACATCCCCATATAGTCCGTTCTTACCATGTCTATATCACCTCTGAGTAAGAAAACTCTATCACCAACCATATGTTTACCACGTCCACATCACCTCTGAGTAAACATGACGGTTCATTCTCTCAACTTATCATCTGTACCTAAAACCAAGGTGCGCAAGAGATGCTAAGTCCATACCAAAAACTACAAGTTCATGACAAATGAGCCAAACAAAAGTTCTTTATTTCTTTTTTTCATCGAAAGAAGAAAAAGGACTACATTTGCAAAAAAAAAAGATAACTACATCTCAAAACATCGAAAAACAAAAAGACAGATAGGAAACACTAAGACAAGAAAAGAAGATTGGCTTTATTTATTTCCTCAAATGGCGATAATAGATGAAACCCTAGAGCCATGGAAAATGGTTACGTTGGGGCAGGTACCACTCCCTCAACCATCGCGCGTACGAAGGATCCAACCGATCAAGATCCTCTATAGGAGCAGGGTGACTGGAGCTCCCGGTGCCACTGCCTTCCGACGTCGGTTCTTCCTTAACATCAACTTCAACTTTTGGAGTTATCTCCTCCTTGATGGTCATTGGTTCTTCTTTGAAAAAAGGGGACAACATCTCCCCTCTCACAACAACCTCTGCTTTCGGTACCGACACTGCAACAAAGCAAAATAGAGTTAGCAAAAGAACTCAATCCCTTCTTATGAAAAATCAAAGATATGCACAGTATTTGCATCGGCGCATGCAAGCTACTGTGCATCAAAAGTCATAGCATAACATCAGGATAAAAAGTCCATGCACATTGACTAAATTCTACCGCAACGCATTCTCGGGACCAAAGTCCATGCGCGTTGGAAGGAAAGCTTCGACGCATCACCAGGACCAAAGTCCATGCGCGTCAGCACAGGAAAGCTTCGACCCATTATCAGGACCAAAAGTCCATCGCGTTAGCATTGGAAAGGTTTTGACGCATCATCAGGACCAAAAGTCCTTGTGCGTCAGCAAAGGAAAAGCTTCAGCACATCATCAGGACCAAAAGTCCATATTTGTCAGCATAGGAAAGCTTCCGCGCATCATCAGGACCAAAGTCCATGCGCGTCAGCACGGAAAGACTAGGCGCATCTTCAGGGTATGGTCCATACAAACCATACCCATGCATTTCAGCAGAGTGGCTTGGTGCATGATCCAAGATGGTTACCCACCCATGCATCCAAAGTCGTGCAACAAAGTGTCTGTGTGTTTTCGGTCAACTCCCAAGCAACAGACCACCCACCGATGACTTCAGGGCGCACGTCGACGTGCGTCGTGTCGACGACTCGGGGTTCCTTGACGTCGGCCTCTACAGGCTTCTTGCCTTTGCCTCTACCTCGGCCAATAGCGCCACGAGGAGTTTTGGGGGCCATTTCTCAAAAGCTAGGGTTTTTAAAAAAGCTCTAAGGAAGAAGAAGATGAGAAATAGAAGAAGTTCTTCTCTCCCCACAGACGTCTATTTATAGGCCTAAACCGCACTGAACTGATAGAAACGTGACAACAGCGTCTCTTCGGGTTTCGTGAAACTGACGGCTGCATATCTCCCAAAAGAGATCACCATTAATCACTCGGATTTGAGGAGTTATCTTCTTTCATTTAAATCGAGAAGAGTATGTGCCAACTCAGCCATGTGCAGAATGGCCATGTGCAAGATAGGGCATTTGCCAAAAAAATCTACTACCCATGCTTCTTGATTCAAAGTATTCCAAAACTTGACAAAAAGTTTAAAAAACTTTGAAGGGGGTCTTGTAGGAGCATAGAATTTCAGGCGCGTCCGAAGACCAAAGTGTCCATGCGCCACGAACATCATGCGCTGAAGCCTCAAAACACAAAGAATGCAAATCATTCAAGAGACAACAAGGATAAAAGGCGCATGAAGATTATAAAACCCCTAAAAAATTTATATAATTATTATTTTTTATTATTAAAAAGACTTAAAAATGAATTTATGCAATTTATGATTTTAGTAGTAGAAATGACCTTAGCCATTTTTGAGTTTTGGAGCACTAGACGACCATGACTTTTAGCACAAAAGTTGTAGCAGTGTGGCTTGACTAGTATATTAACCATGCCAGGGGAAGCCTAGCCATGGTGATGTCCAAACTAGAAAAACCAGGCCAAGTTATAAATTGACTTATTTAAATTATTTAATTAAATATTATTTTATATATTAATTTTTAGATGACCCGGTTTGTCCAAACCAATTCGAACTGGGCCCGGACCGAACCCAAACCCAAGTAGGCATGTGGTGTGACCAAATGTGGCCATGTAGGCATATTTTATGTATGTACAAATATTTCCTAAACTATTTTAGAATTTCTTGTACAACTTCTAATCACTTAACTATTCGTACAAATATTGGTATTTTGTTATTAAATAATATTTTGCAACATTTGTACAAATTATTCTGGACCCGAATTTGGGAGTATGGTATGGGTTCATCAAAACCACCATTGAGCAAATTTATTATTTTATTATCATTAAAGTTATTTTTGGAGATTAAATAAATATATATGTTCACTCTATTTAGATATTATTATTATTGATTCAATTTATTGTAGATTTTATATATATATATATATATATATATATATATATATATATATATATATATATATATATATATATATATATATATATATATTATATAGATGTGTTTAAATACATTAAATAATTTGGATAGATGATATTAAGTTTTTATGGATATTTTATTGTGTGTAGTAGATATATACATATATAGATACATATATTTAAAAAGATTTGTAAAGATTAAAGAGAAAAAAAGGGTTGGTGGGGCCGACCCCCACCAACAACAACCAGCTTTTTGTGGCCGACCCCTTTCAACTAAATGGCATATATGTCATAGGCCAACACAACACAAACAAGGAAACAGCAGCTTCGGCTGCGTTAATAATTATAAGGGGGCCGACCCTTATTAATATAAGAAGCCACATCAGCAAATGGCCGACACCCCCTCCTCTCATCTCTACATATTAAATATTAAACCCTATTTTTTCCTCCTCCCTATTCCACAGCGAAGCTCAGACGCACCACAGTGAAGCAGTGCTCGTAAAGAAGACAAAGGAACCATCGACAACAGCAGCAGTAACGGAACAACGAGGTACTCATCTTCTCTCCTAGTTTTCTCCCATCTTGTTCGATCATTTTTCGATCTACGAATTTCTACGCATAGCCCCCATGACCCTCTTCGAGATCCTCCAGATGGATTTCGATCTAACCATCTATCTGACTCGAAAAATCGAGATAAAGTTAGGAAAAAAATCAGAATTTTGAACTGTTAAAAACCGACTTGAAACGACAACTTGTTGGCCACTTTTCTCGCTGTCCATTAAACTTTCGTAGAAACTAATTAAAGGCAAAGAATAACAACATAATTGATACTACAACGCAATTTGTAGAATCATATTTAACGCATCGTACAGAAAGTTATGGATCGATGAATTTGTGCGAAAAACTGTTTTTGAAATATTAAAAAATATTAAAAAATTTTTCGATACAGCGTGCGCCCCGACAAACCGGGTGACATGGTCATGCACTATATGCATCGAAAGGCGTGTATGAATGTTGTCGACGTGTGGGAACTGACGGAACTCGATTTCGTTGTATGTGCGCGACAAAATCAGTACATATCCGTCGAGATACCCCGTATGGACCCTTTTACAAATTAAGTCACAATTTCGTGTACACTCATCAAATCGTGATGAAACTTGTGCCATTGGACTCGAAATATTTTTCTGGTCCTGTGAGCCAAGTTTGGTTCAATTCTGAGAAGGTTGACTGGGATGCCATTTTGGCGGGCCCACAATCCCACTCAACGGGCGATTTTGTGTACGACCCACCGGAATCTAAAATTGAACGTACCGTTGGGTTCGTCTCATCAAAACAAATCTGTAGACATGTAGTTTGACGACTTTAGAGACCAAAGGTTCTGGCACGCATTTCGGTGCAAAGCGGGTCCAACGGCGGATATCGTTTTGATCCAAAATTATGATTTTGGCCATGTTCCAGAATTTTACTTTTGGACAAGTGTTTCCTAGGCATATCTTTTATTTCAAACTCGTTTGTGATATTTGTTGTAGCATCCGGAGTCATCTGCGGGATTTTGCTTTTCTTGCTTCGTTTATTTGTCTGTTCGAGCTACTGGATTATTCTCTTTTGCACATAACCTCAGGCAAGATACCTTGCCGTTATTCAGTTTATATTCAGTCTGCATTTTATTACATATCATTGTTAATTATTTCCAGTTATTACAGTTCTTGATTTACTACATGCTCAATGATTATTAGTTACTTTGTTACTATCCTTTGATTGCATATGAACCTAGAGTTAGGGGACTACCGTTTGTAGTGTATTGTATATGCCTCGACACAGTTGTACCACGAGGATGTGTGAGACGAGTAGCATGTAGAGGTCCTTGCGTAAGGGCTGATCCCCCTTGTGCATGCGTTAGGGCTAACTGCTAATAGAGGCATGTTAGGAGACTTAGCAGTTAGTAGAGGTATATGAGACATGGATGTGACTCTGTTAGGCATTGGGTGGAAAGAATAGTTCATTAACGTATGGGTCCTTTATGCACTTTCCTATTACCGATCCTGCTGGCCTCTGACATTCGAGGAATGTTATGCTTTGAGGTCCCTGGTATCTTGATGGGACCATACCTGACATTACTGCTCCTGAGCCAGATGCCTATGCGTTGGAGGTTTGTTCTTAACTGCATGAACACAGTAGTATGGTTAGATTACCTTATTGTTGTCTTGTCACTTATATTTTTTGTGGCATATTTTGTATTTAGCATTTATGGCATGTTCTTCCTGTATCTTGTTACGTCCCTCTGAGGACCTGGTTATCTCTCCAGGTGTGTGCTTCTGTGATATTGCAGGTGTTCTAGCCAAGGCCGTGATCTTCTTCATTCTTTCGAAGACGATTGCGCTTGGTTTGTCTTGATATCTTATCGATCACTTCTTGTATATTTTTTTTGAGATAGTTGGTAGTGGACTTTGTCTCCGTCCAACTTTTTTACAAATTATATTCCAACATTGATATCTATTTTATATTGATTCTTATATTGTGGATGATATTAGCATTATGGTTTTACTGCATTTTACAGCTTATGTATACATACGAGTTTCCATATATTGGAGTAGACTTCGTATGTATGCAGCTGGCATGGATACGTACCTAGTCCTAAGTATTTTGGAACTGGGGCGTTACAAAGGTTAGATTTTTTATTTCATATGAAAATCTATTACATGGCCAACTCTTGTTATAATAAAAGTCCATTACAAAGGAGCCTAGTCTAAACCCTATAACTAGGCACATCACTCTGATATCTCAGTCTAGGCACATCACTAGTCTAGGCGCATCACTCTCGCATCTCAGCATAGGCACATCATTCTTTCTCATCAGAGCGGATCACTTCCTCGTCAAATACGAGTGCTTCGGCTAATGTAGCATTTATTGAGCAGAACGCGGGTTGGCAATCAATCAAAACTCGGTGGCTCTTTCAACATAATGGGAGTCAGGTACAACAACCCCGATCTTTTGATGCAACAGGAACCCAACACCATCTCATAGAAGAACACTGCCGACAAGTGGTTCGAACATAAGCTGTTGTGTTCATAGCTCTCCCGGCGCATCTCAGTCTTCTTAAAGAGTTCATTATCAAAATTAAAGCTTCTTTGAGCGGAGAGATCCACAATCCGCAGTGCAACATCTTGCCAAGTAGAAGGATCGGTCGAGTTCATCTCAAATGAGAAGTTTGGATGAAAAGAATGAGTAAACTCTCTATACTGTCATTTATAGGCTAGGGCAAATCAAACCCATGCGCCAAGTGGCAACTTCTCCGAAGTCAGTGCAATGAACATGCATTAATGGTGATGAATCTGCCATCTCAAATTCAGCTAAGTCAAAGAGTCATCAGTTCGAGCCTCGAAAGACTCAACAAAACTGACCAAACGAGATGTGCCATGCAGCTGATGCGTCCTTCAGCTCTATGTGCTTCACGTTTGATGCACACTATGGTGCACAAACAGATGCGCCCACCTAAAGCTCTCCATCCGTCAAAGCATTTAATACTAAAGTGACCGAAATGACAGCAACACGCGTCTCAAAGTCTGAGCAGTCAGCTTTTACAAAAGGCAAAGAGACGCAATCATCACTTTTTTTTCGATTACGGCTGTGTTCTGCCACATGGCCGACCGATCGCTTGCATGCACCCCCGCAGCAATGCACTCAAACTCTGCATGCGCCTCAAAAGCCATGCGCCCAGACTTACTTTTATTAGAAGCCAGGTCTCCTCATACGCCAGATCCTAGGCGCATCCAGTCAAATCAACCTGCAAAGATCCTTGAGTAATGAGCACGCGCCATGTGTCTTTGACTTAGTTCTGCCTATAAATGGTGCCAACCACCTAGGATCTCAACAACAACCAAATCTCAACAACTGTCACATGTCAGCTCCTCCGAAGCCCAATAATACAGTTCAAACATATTCAGTTCCAGCTCTCCAGTGCATCGTCCATGCGCCCAACAAAGTCAAACACTTGGCATCCCTACATGCAAAACCTTAATATGCGTATCGCATATGCATGCATAAGCAGATCATTCTGCTGCCTATAAATAGAAGGATCATTCCTTCATTCAACCTCTTCGGTTCTTCAACTTTTTCAACCACTTCAGCATCCAGAGCATTTGTAAGAGTTTTAATCCTCTTCAAGTCCCTGTCCGTTCCCGAGCAACTCAGACATTCATAGAGTTTGAGATCGTCGTTAGATGATTAACGGAGTAAAAAATTACCACTTGCTCCATCGACACGGTTCCCAGATAAAAATAAAAGTGTACTCCTAGGATCCTAACAAGATTCTACACTGTACTCTGTTATATTTGTGATTAAATATAAAAGTTTATTCCACAACTTTTTTAATGGAAAACATGTATGCTCTGTATCTTTCCCGATTATGGTTAGGGGCCAGCCAGAGGGCTTTTTTCGGAAGTAGCAGAGGCCTGAGACAAGGGGATCCCCTCTCTCTCTCCTCTTTGTGATGGTCATGGAATTCTTTACTTTTGTCTTGGATGATGCGATGCTGGATGGACTGATTACCCTATATTTCGAAATGTGAACCCTGTGGTATCTCATCTTATTTATGCTGAGGATCTACTGGTATTCGTAGAGCCGACTGACAGATCCCTTGACACTCTTAAGCGTATATTTGATACCATAATTTTTTTTGTTGTGCTATTTCTTACTTTTTTTTGTTTTTGCTTTCCAGGGGTTCAAAGAGGTTAACTGGGAAGGAGGAGCATACGTCATAAGGGGCTTCATAGCCTTGACTCAATGTCCAGAAAAATGGTCGGGTTTGCATCTAGACAAGAACAAGAGCCAAATATTTTCGAATCATACTTGTGAGAATAAGGAGGCATGGCTGGCCAAAATGGGCATTATGGAAGGAATACTTCCTGTGAGATACTTGGGTCTTCATCTTTAAATCAACTATGTCGCTAATACGGAGTGTGAAGGTCTCCTCAACTACACACAATCGAGACTAGAAGGATGGCAGGCGCAGATGCTCTCCTTTGGAGGGAGGATTGAACTTATTAAAGCCATAATTGAAGCTGTCACGACCCGGTCTCAAATTGTTGGGTCGAATCGGATTATGTCCAGCCTGCACCGTTGTGAGACGGCGGTAGTAAGCTGTATCCAAATGCAGGTAATCACAACAACACAATCTATTTTGTCACAACATCTAAATTTTGAATATTTAAAAATTTTGTCCAACAAAATACAACTGAAATAAAACTGGATTAAACTATCTTTTTATTCAAAACATCAATCTAGAAAGAAAATAACATCGTCTAGGAAGTTGGCTCGTCAGTCACAGGATCACCGTCCTCGAAGTGGGACTCTGGCAGAACAGCTGGATAAAGTACCGGGTCATAGTAACTATTTATCAATAGCTCATCTTCATCAAAGGAACCTATTGGGGGCGGAGGATCCAGTCAGGAAATGAGCAAATTACAATTATAAAAATCTAACAATTCAACTAATAATTAGAAAATTGCAGTTTAAACAGTTGAAATACTTGAACAATATTTTCCAGCAATTTTCCACAATTGAAAACAATGTGATTTGAGTATGTAATGCTTATGACCGGCTTGGGTTGTACAATAGTATCCTAGTGATACGATACGGCTTATCTCCATGTGTAAGAGGGGTAAGCTCGCACAATCAATATGCAATATGAGGGGTATTGGTCATAATACACTACACTACTCCCCCAAACCCACAATAAATAACAATCAATACTCTAGGAAAGAGTTCCGTGTAGCAATGTGGTTTAACTTGCAATATTATAATTATTAACTAGATTAAAAAATAAACACAACCGTACTTGCCTTTGTTTATGACTGGGTTTGAAGAGTCGGTTACGGAAAAGAAATCAGACTCGTCCTCGAAATTCTACATTGAGAATCCCGACTTTGCATAATTGAGGAAACCATATCTAGGTGTGCTAGTTACAATCTCTAAAATTTGATCCTAGTCAAATTTTATGTTGTTATAAACAAAACACGTTTATCGATGTGATTCAAAGTTATTAATTTAACGAGGTAAAAGTCAAGTTAACATTTTTATTGGGAAACTTCGCAATTTTCAATTATTTGGCAAAACTTTGTATTTTGTAATATATATATATATATATATATATATATATATATATATATATATATATATATATATATATATATATATATATATATATATATATATAAATTAGTTATTTTTATTTTAATGAGAAAACATGAAATTGTCTAAGTTACAAACTTGAAATCTTGTTATTATTAATGTGAGAAAACTCTTATTAATTTTTTATAAAATTAAATATTAAGTTTACCATTTACGCGTTACCTACAAAACAACAATCCGGAAAATAAAAGAAAAACTACCTACTTATTACAGTTCCACAAAAAAATAGAAAAGAAACTTGGACTTATGTCCTTACAATTTTTTTACATAAATTATTTTAATTTAAAGGTGAGCTCTGAATGCCGCGAACGGTCCAACAGTAGGCCGAAGCCCTGCACCAAAATTACTAACAGCAGTAATCCATTCTAAAAATAATAATAAATTAAAGATAATTATAAAATACGTCTCAGACTTGGCTATTCAAAACTTATGTTTTAACTATTGCCTCAACGTCCGGGTTGGCTGGTTTCGTTTGCATTTAGTTAGGGCCCATTGACTAATATGGTCGTCACCCGAAAAGATACAAAATCCATTTTAAAACCAAAACTCCAAGATGTAATTTGTTTTACAAAGGCCGGGATTTGAAAATAATTTTATTCAAAACTTTAAAATATATTTCCGAAAATTTCGGCAGCACCTTCTCTATAATTGGGACAACCCAATCCTGGGAAAATACCAACACCCAAAATATTCCAAACCAGGAATAACCAACCACAAAAATAATCCCACATCAAAGATACCAATTTCCAACCCAATGTAGATTTTTATTTCTAAAAAATTAATAATCACATAACCCTTTCCGAAAAATTCGAAGAATCCGAAATAAAATTCGGAAATCGAAAAGTACAGAACCATATACGGGAAAAATCTGAACTTAACTCAGAAATTTCCGTGAACCCACAGAATCACAAAACCACAACAAATCTACAGAATCATTCCGAAAGGGAGTTCGAAAAAATCCGAATCCGCGAATCGATCCGATTCCCACAGCGGGATCAGGGACCATGTCATCATAGACACAATATGAGGGACACGGGGACATGGAAGATACCTGGGGTGCTCGGCTAAAGCTCTCAGATGAGAAATAAGGAATTTAGACAACTCCACGCAAAACTCGAAAAACTCCAGAACACGCAGACAGCGGGTTGTGGCCACGGAAACAATCGATCGAAACCCACAGGATGCTGTGGACAGCGTGCTGGAAGCAACCGAACGGACGACTAGGGGTCGGTCGAGGAAAATCGTGCAGGGGGGTCGGCCGGGAGCCGCCGGTCGGGATCGGCCTGGGTCGCATGGCACCACGGCGGCGGAAAACCGCTGGTCTCGGGCGGAGTGGGCCGCTCGAGAAGTCGACCGGGAAGCCGGCGGGCCTGGGTTCGCCGGAAGGGCGCGGCCGGTCGGCTAGGGCTTAGGATTTAGGAAATAGGGTTTTGGGGAGAGTGGTGAAGAAGTGTGATGGAGAGGGAGAGGGTTTTATAGTGGTGATGTGGGGGTTACGGGAGATGAAAGGAGGAGTCGGGTGGCGGTTTGGGAGCCGAGGGGGTCGGTCTTGCTCGCGTACGTTGGAAGAGAAAAGGAAAGGAAAGGTTTCTTTTCCTTTGCTGAATGAAGCAAATGGGAAAGAGAGAGAAAAAAGTGAGTTAATGGGAGATTTAATAAGGTTTTAAAGAAAAAGATTTATTTTTTTTAATATGGAAAAATAATATTTTATATGTGATTTCGGGACGGGTCAGAATGGGTCAGGCCCAACAATCAAATTCCAAAATTTATAATATTACTGAAAAATATAGTTTTCTTAAAATAATAATAATAATAATTTAGCAAATAAATTATACAATTAAATAAAACAAAAATTTACGGATTTGACCAACACTAAAATTTTCAGAAATATTAATTATAATAAATAAAAATAACACTGAATTAATTAATTAAAAAAATTACGGGTTTCACAACCTTCCCTCCTTAGGAAATTTCATCCTCGAAATTAAAAGATAGGGTTATGATAGAATACCTCAGGTCTCAAATAGATACTGATACTGCTCCCGCATCTCATCTTTCCACTTCCAGGTATACTCGCCTGGGGAATTGTGTCGTCACATAACTTTGACTATGGGTGTCACAGAGTTCCTGGTTTTCTTCTCACCTCTGTCTAAAATTTCTACTGTCTTCTCTGGTACTGTGAGGCTGGGTCCAATCTCCAGTTCTGAATGATCCAAGATGTGGCTCGGATCCGGGATGTAGCGTCTGAGCTATGAAATGTGGAAGACGTTGTGCACGCCTTCAAGATTAGCTGGTAGAGCTAATCGGTACGCTACTTCTCCAAATCGGCTAAAAACTTCGAAAGGATCGATGTACCTGGGGATCAGCTTTCGTACTCTGCCGAATCTGATAGTTCCTCTGGTAGGGAAAATCTTGACGAAGACATTATCTCTTGCTTCGAACTCCAGTAGTCGGTGACTGCTATCAGCTCAATGTTTCTGTCTGTCCTGAGCAATCCTGAGCTTGTCTCTAATCACCTTTACCTTCTCTGCTGCATCGGTGACCATCTCAGGTCCAAGCAATACTCTTTCTCCTACGTCGTCCCAAGCAAGTGGAGTGCGGCAACGACGTCCATAGAGTGCCTCGAACGGAGTCATACCGATGCTAGCTTGGTAGCTGTTGTTGTAGAAAAACTCTACCAAGTGCAAGTGGTCCTCCCAAGACCCTCCAAATTCTAAGACACAAGATCTCAGCATGTCATCTAGCGTCTGGATGGTTCTTTCCGATTGTCCGTCAGTTTGGGGATGGTAGGCGGTGCTGAACTTCAATTGTATTCCCAAACTGTCGTGCAAGCTCTTCCAAAAGTGAGAGGTAAATCTGGTATCTCTGTCAGATACGATACTTACCGGAACTCCATAAATTCGGTAGATGTGCTGCATGTACAGTGCTGCCAACTTCTCGGTGGATAGACCAACCTTGAAGGGGATAAAGTGAGCTGACTTTGTCAGTCAGTCCACAATAACCCAAATGGCATCCTTCCCTCCTTGGGATCGAGGCAGTCCAGACACAAAGTCCATTGTTATGTGTTCCCATTTTCACTCCGGGATGTTTAGCGGCTGCAACAGTCCTGCTGGTCTCTGTCTGCTGGCTTTTACTTATTGATAAATCAAGCATCTAGCCACAAACCTGGATACATCCTTTTTCATTCCGTACCACCATACTACAGTACGCATATTCCAATACATTTTATTAGCTCCTGGATGTATGGAATACTGCGACTGGTGCGCTTCTTGCATCAACTCATTCCTCAGTTCGCCAGTTGGTACGCAAAGCCTCGTACCATGCCTCAATGCTCCGTCACTGGCGATTGAGAATCCTTCAAGTGTTCCTGCCAGCACTTGATCTCTGAGTTTACAAAGAGTCTCGTCTTGGAATTGTGCCTTCTTGACTTTGTCTATCAGACTTGAACGCACTTGCAACTGTATCATTGATGATTCAACTCCTGGTACAATAGCTTCTCTTCCCAGCTTCTTCATTTCTTCTTCTGGCAGTACAATCTCCAGTCCAAGCTTCTCTATGTCTTCCAGCAAATGTCACTCCTTGGTCAAAAATATCGCCATCGGGTATCGACTAAGTGCATCTGCAACTACATTAGCCTTACCCGGATGGTACTGCAGGTCGATGTCGAAATCTTTCATCAGCTCCAGCCATCGCCTTTGTCGCATGTTCAGCTCCTTTTGAGTGAAAATATATTTAAGACTTTTGTGGTCTGTAAATATTTCCACTCTTTCTCCATAGAGATAATGCTTCCACAGCTTCAGTACAAAAATAACTGCTGCAAGCTCCAAATCATGCGTGGGATAGTTCTTCTCATGAGTCTGTAATTGCCTAGATGCGTAATTAATTACTTTCTCATGTTGTTGAAGAATACAACCCAATCCTTTACCAGAAGCATCACTGTAGATTGAGAAACCGCCGGTACCTGCGGGTAGCGCAAGTATCGGTGCCGTTGTAAGTCTCTTCTTCAGTTCCTTGAATGCTGCCTGGCAAGCTTCAGTCCATACAAATTCTTCATTCTTTCTTGTGAGCTTCGTCATCGGCTCAGCGATCTTGGCGAAGTCCTTCACAAATTTTTGATAGTAGCCAGCTAAGCCCAAGAAACTTCTGATTTTAGCAACTGAACTTGGTGTACTCTACTTCTCAATAGCAGCTATCTTATTTGGATCCACCGAAATTCCTTCTCCTGTGACAACATGGCCCAGAAAATCTACCTTATCTAAGAAGAATTCACATTTAGATAGCTTACCGTAGAGCTTCTCCTTCTTTAAAGTTCCCAAAACTTTCCTCAGGTGCTCTTCATGCTCTTCTTCAGCCTTCGAGTAGATCAGAATGTCGTCGATGAAGACAACAACAAACTGATCCAGATATTCATGGAAAACCTTGTTCATGAGGTTCATGAATAATGCAGGGGCATTCGTCAATCCAAACGGCTTGACCAAAATTCATACTGACCATATTTGGTGTTGAATGCCGTCTTTGGAATATCCTCCTTCTTGACCTTGATTTGATGGTAGCCAGATCGAAGGTCTATCTTCAAGAACACCTTAGCTCTATTTAGTTGATCAAACAGGTCATCGATCCGGGGCAGATGGTACTTATTCTTGATGGTGATGTTGTTAAGCGTCCGGTAGTCGATGCACATCCGTACAGTCCCGTCCTTCTTGGATACGAACAAGACAGGTGCTCCCCAGGGTGAAGCTCCATCTCTGATAAATCCAAGGGCCTTCAGCTCATTGATTTGGTCCTTCATTTCCTTGGCCTCCTTAGGGTTGACTCTGTAGCATCCCCGAAAAATAGGGACAGAGCCGGGAACTAGGTCGATAGTAAATTCTACATCTCGATCTGGGGGTAATCCTGGAAGACTATCAGGGAAGACATCCATGAATTCTGCTATGATAGGATGAGGAGGTCCAGATTCTTCGGTGATAGAGGAGTAAGTAATACCCTCCATGTCTTCCGGAGCTCGAGAGATTTCAAACTCCGGCTCTCCAAGTGGGCTGAAGACTACACATCCTCTGTGACAATCTATCAGCGAATGCTGCTTACTTAACCAGTCCATTCCTAGGACTACATCATAGTTAGGTAAGGGCATCACAAGTAAGGGTGCTATAAAATTGTGTCCTGATATAGTTATAAGAAAGTTACAGGTCTCAGTAATGGGTATGGGTCCGCCACCAGTCATAACTCTACACATCTTCTTACTAAATCCCGTAACTAGGTGGTGTGCATAGATGAATTTTTTGCTATAAAACTGTGTGAAGCACCCGAATCAAATAATGCTAAAGCAGGATGTGAATGCACGTAAATGAAACCTACGATGACATCAGCGGTGGGTTCCTGCTCTGGCTCTTGCTCATCTGCTGTTAGGGCAAAAGCTCGCCTAGTCTTCTGTTGATGTTGCCTAAACTGTTATTGCTGAGTGGGTAGAGGAGCCTTCTGCGATATTTTTTCAGTCCGGTTGAAAGCTGTAGGGCAGTCCCTCACTTGGTGGGTGGCAGACCCACAAACTAGGCAGTGTCCTAGCCTCTTTCTGTAGATGTTCGACTGATGTCCTGACCTCTTACAAAAATCGTAGACAGGAATCTGCTTCTGAGGTGCTCTGTCATTATTTCTGCCTGATGATGCTGCTGCTGGTGGTGAGAAGGCCTGTTGTTATTGTTGTGGTTGGGCCTCTTCTGGTTATTCTGAAAGTTTCTAGTTCCAGAATACTCCCTCTTTGAACGAGCAGGCTGACTCTTCTCTATATCCTGAGCTCGTATTAGGATCCTCTCATACGTCTTGGCACCGCCTGCGATCACAGGAGTGCGAATCTCTTTCCTCAGTCCATACCTGAATCTTTCAGCACGATCAGCGGGGTCGGCAACCAAGTTCTTGGTAAAGCGACTAAGTTGACCAAACTCTGTCGCATATTCTCCAACCATCATGTTCTCTTGCTTCAGATTCTGGAACTGTCTTTCTATCTCCCGAAACTCTGATGTTGGAAAGAACGTCCTGCGGAACAACCTCTTGAAGGTGTTCCAATCAAGCTGCCTGTCCTGGAGTCATGATTCATTCCGATACCAGGTACTGGCTACATCTAACAGTTGGAGTCCCACAGCTTCAACCTGAAGGTCATCAGGAAGTCGAGCAACGCTGAGGAGACGCTCCATTCTGTCGAGCCATTCATCAGCATAGATAATTTCCTCGATTCTTTTGAAAGGTCGAGGGCCCAGCTTCTTGAATTTCTCGATATCTTCGACTTTAGCCGGCCTTGGTTCAGATTGGGCTGCTTCTCCTCTCTCCAGTGCAGCCATAGCTACATTGTGGGCATTCTTCATGCCTTCTCTCATAATCGTCGTTCGTTCGCGATGAGCTTCAACTTGAGTTCTCTGTGCCTCAAGCACTCATCGTAGCAGGCCTACGAGGTCGATGGGGTCCACGGGCACTGGTGGGGCAACTGGATCGGGCACCACCGCAGGGGCTTGCTGTTCAGTCTGGAAAGATGTAGGATCTAACACTTGAGTTGTAGTGCAGAATCCACGGGGTGCTGTTGCATTATGGGGACGATCGGTCAGCTGCCGGGGTGTAGCATCCGGACTCGATTGAGGAGGTGGGGTGTGATCGGGTGATGACAACCCATCGCCAGCAAGATTGGTCTTGTCTGTGGCCATACTCTAGAAGGTTTAGGATTGCAAAACATAAGCAAGGTAGCCTACCAGTCTATAACAAACAAAAATATTTATTTATAATAGATTTCGGTCCTATGTTGTGACAAATTAATGTTCTAGTGTTCTAATATGTTTCTAGATATGTTTACCTAAGTCGTTGATCAGACCAGCATGGGCCACCAATAAAAATATGTCACGATCCGGTCCCAAATTATTGGGTCAAATCGGATCATGCCCAGCCTGCACCGTTGTGAGACGGCGGTAGTAAGCTGTATCCAAATGTAGGTAATCACAACAACACAATCTATTTTGTCACAACATCTAAATTTCGAATATTTAAAAATTTTGTCCAACAAAATACAACTGAAATAAAATTGGATTAAACTGTCTTTTTATTCAAAACATCAATCTAGAAAGGAAATAACATCATCTAGGAAGTTGGCTCGTCAGTCACAGGATCATCATCCTCCAAGTGGGACTCTAGCAGAACAGCTGGATAAAGCACCGGGTCGTAGTAGCTATTTATCAATAGCTCAGCTTCATCAAAGGAACCTATTGGGGGTGGGGGATCCAGTCAGGAAAGGAGCAAAGTACAATTATGAAAAATCTAACAATTCAACTAATAATTAGAAATTTGTAGTTTAAATAGTTAAAATACTTGAACAATATTTTCCAGCAATTTTCCACAATTGAAAACAATGTGATTTGAGTATATAATGCTTATGACCGGCTTGGGTTGTACAATAGTATCCTAGTGATACGATACGGCTTATCTCCATGTGTAAGAGGGGTAAGCTCGCACAATCAATATGCAATATGAGGGGTATTGGTCATAATACACTACACTACTCCCCCAAACCCACAATAAATAACAATCAATACTCTAGGAAAGAGTTCCGTGTAGCAATGTGGTTTAACTTGCAATATTATAATTATTAACTAGATTAAAAAATAAACACAACCGTACTTGCCTTTGTTTATGACTGGGTTTGAAGAGTCGGTTACGGGAAAGAAATCAGACTCGTCCTCAAAATTCTATATTGAGAATCCCGACTTTGCATAATTGAGGAAACCATATCTAGGTGTGCTAGTTACAATCTCTAAAATTTGATCCTAGTCAAATTTTATGTTGTTATAAACAAAACACGTTTATCGATGTGATTCAAAGTTATTAATTTAACGAGGTAAAAGTCAAGTTAACATTTTTATTAGGAAACTTCGCATTTTTCAATTATTTGGCAAAACTTTGTATTTTGTAATACATATATATATATATATATATATATATATATATATATTACAAAAATATATATATATATATATATATATATATATATATATATATATATATATATATTTTTGTAATATATATATATATATATATATATATATATATATATATATATATATATATATATATATATATATATATATATATATATATATTAGTTATTTTTATTTTAATGAGAAAACATGAAATTGTCTAAGTTACAAACTTGAAATCTTGTTATTATTAATATGATAAAACTCTTATTAATTTTTCTATAAAAATAAATATTCAGTTTACCATTTACGCGTTACCTACAAAACAACAATCCAGAAAATAAAAGAAAAACTACCTACTTATTACAGTTCCACAGAAAAATAGAAAAGAAACTTGGACTTATGTACTTACAATTTTTTTACATAAATTATTTTAATTTAAAGGTGAGCTCTGAATGCCACGAACGGTCCAACAGTAGGCCGAAGTCCTGCACCAAAATTTCTAACAGCAGTAATCCATTCTAAAAATAATAATAAATTAAAGTTAATTATAAAATGCGTCTCAGACTTGGTCATTCAAAACTCAAGTTTTAACTAATGCCTCAACATACGGGTTGGCCGGTTTCGTTTGCATTTAGTTAGGACCCATTGACCAATATGGTCGTCGCCCGAAAAGATACAAAATCTATTTTAAAACTAACACTCCAAGATGTAATTTGTTTTGCAAAGGCCAGGATTTGAAAATAATTTTATTCAAAACTTTAAAATATATTCCCGAAAATTTGGGCAGCACCTCCTCTATAATTGGGACAACCCAATCCTGGGAAAATACCAACATCCAAAATATTCCAAACCAGGAATAACAAACCACAAAAATAATCCCACATCAAAGATACCAATTTCCAACCCAATGTAGATTTTTATTTCTAAAAATTAATAATCACAGAACCCTTTTCGAAAAATCTGAAGAATCCGAAATGAAATTCAGAAATCGAAAAATACAGAACCATATACGGAAAAAAAATCCGAACTTAACTCAGAAATTTTTGAGCACCCACAGAATCACAAAACCACAACAAATCTACAGAATCATTCTGAAAGGGAGTTCGAAAAAATCTGAATCCGCGAATCGATCCGATTCCCATAACGGGATCGGGGACCATGTCATCATAGACACAATATGAGGGACACGGGGACACGGAAGTTACCTGGGGTGCTCGGCTAGAGCTCTCAGATGAGAAATAGAGAATTTAGAAAACTCCACACGAAACTCGAAAAACTTCAGAACACGCAGACAGCAGGTTGTGGCCACGGAAACAACCGCTCGAAACCCACAAAATGCTGTGGACAGCGTGCTAGAAGCAGCCGAACGGACGACTACGGGTCGGCCGAGGAAAACCACGCAGGGGGGTCAGTCGGGAGCCGCCGGTCGGGATCGGCCTGGGCCGCATGGCACCACGGCGGCGAGAAACTGCTGGTCTCGGGCGGAGAGGGCCGTTCGGGAAGTCGGACGGGAAGCCGGCGGGCTTGGGTTCGTCGGAAGGGCGCGGTCGGTCGGCTAGGTCTTGGGATTTGGGAAAGAGGGTTTTGGGGAGAGTGGTAAAGAAGTGTGATGGAGAGGGAGAGGATTTAATAGGGGTGATGTGGGGGTTTCGGAAGATGAACGGAGGAGTCGGGTGGCAGTTTCGGAGCCGAGGGGGTCGGTCTTGCTCGCGTACGTTGGGAGAGAAAAGGAAAGGAAAGGTTTCTTTTCCTTTGCTGAATGAAGCAAATGGGAAAGAGAGAGAGAAAAAAGTGAGTTAATAAGAGATTTAATAAGGTTTTAAAGAAAAAGATTTGTTTTTTTTTGTTTTTTTAATAAGGAAAAATGATATTTTATATGTGATTTCGGGACGGGTCAGAACGGGTCAGGCCCAACAATCAAATTCCAGAATTAATAATATTTCTAAAAATATAGTTTTCCTAAAATAATAATAATAATTTAGCAAATGAATTATACAATTAAATAAAACTAAAATTTACGGATTTGACCAGCACTAAAATTTTCAGAAATATTAATTATAATAAATAAAAATAATACTGAATTAATTAATTAAAAAAATTACGGGTTTCACAGAAGCTGTTGCCCTTTTCTGGTTACATGCCATTATGCTACCCAAGGGTACGATGAAGAAAGTTGAAATCATGTGTGCAGCCTTCTTGTGGAAAGGAGGCATATATACGATTTGTTGGGAGGAGTTGTGTTAGCCTAAGAAGGAATGTGGTATTGGACTACGATCTTTGGGCCTTCTTTGGGAAACTGCTTATCTTAAATTGTTTTAGAGATTCATTAATGGAAAGTCTTTTTGGGCTGAATAGATCAAAGGAAGGTACTTTCCAAAAGGGGACTTCTGGTCAGCTAGTAGCAACAACAACTTCTCGGTCACTGTTACAGCCTTGTTGCAGACAAGAAGCAATGCTAAGGGTAAGTTGACTAGAGCATAGGCTCAGAAGCCCAAACTAGCATTTGGTATGACCCCTGGATTGGGCACACTAGCCTGATTGAGAGGGAGGGTGTCACGACCCACACCCGATAAAAGGGCACGAGACCATGGGTACGTCCAGCCTACGTCGCAGTATCGACAGTAAAACAATGTCCTAGATCACACAACCAACTGTAACATAATATAAATATACTTGTCGAATATACTCTCCATACGAAAGACAAGCATAGAAAGATACAACTCAATCACAAATATCTAAGTAGGAAAAACATCACGATATGGAATAGATAGATGTCAAAATACAATACAAACCAAATGAAGATAAGTCTAAGTGTCATCAGAATATCTCAAAGAGTGTGTGAAATAATATAACATCTCAGAAGATAATTGGAGACAAATTCCAGACAAAAGTCCTAGTATTCTAATCTATGCACTAATGGTGTCTCCTCTAGGCTAGCTGGATCCTCCTGGAGATCCAAGTCGCAAGTGTCGTCTAAGTCTGCGCCATAATAATTAGTGCAACAATTTCTCAAGTTCTATGTAAAATTTGTCAACATATCCAGTCAGAATTGGAGCGAAGTACATAACTCCAAAAGCAGTTTCATTGTATGATAGGAAATATAGAACTAGCAATAGAAGAATATACATGACATGCTATAGTGGAAATACATGAATATATGAAATAAAGATAAGGAAACTAAGTACATGAATAGAATAGATAACATATATAAACTATAATAATATAAGTGATTTAGAGCACAAGACAGTTATTTGATTGGTTTAGGTTGTACATAAGTATTCTACGGTAACTCCATTATACATGAAGGTATAATCAACATATACATGAGTACATAGAGAATTTAATCACATAACTACTACTCCTCTACCCCAATCAATACACAAGGATTCGATCACGTTATGTTATGTACACGACTGTTAGTTTGAATATGAAGCACATGTGAGCACATAAGAGTACATGAGAGCACATGAGAGTACATAAATAATACGAATACAAGGAGTACACGATGTACATGATAAAGAACATGAACATAAAATACCCAATGTACTCGATAAGGGGATAACATCTCATGACAAGATCCATATATTACCAATCTATGTTAACAATGTGTCAGCATCAAGTAAAGTAGTCTAGAGCAAGTAATATAGGTACTATTATGATGAAAATAAATAAAAAAATTTACTCGCCTGATATCCTGAGCAACAGCTGTGTATCGGTATATGAACTTGGAGTTACAAAGACCTATTTATGAAATTGCAGGGTTACAAAGTGTTCTAGAGTAAACATTAATAGATTTAAATGTGTTATTTACATGCTGCATGCCTCTTTTAGGTCAGGGAAGTCAACTAGGTCAAACTTGGTCAATTGGTCAAATCTAGGTCAAACTTGGTCAAATTAGTCCATATTAGTCAACTCTAGGATACCATGGTATCCTATTCCTAGTTATCCTAGGAAAACCCATTATCTATTTATATACATATCTTAGAATGTATCTATATGATACTACACTCAAAACCCTTATCAACCACTATATCATATGTATCTATATGATACTACACTCAAATCCCTTATCAACCACTATATCATATATATATATATATATATATATATATATATATATATATATATATATATATATATATATATATATATAGTGGTTGATAAGGGATTTGAGTGTAGTATCATATATATATATATATATATATATATATATATATATATATATATTTTTATATATATATATATATATATATATATATATATATATATATATATATTATGTATCTATATGATACTACACTCAAATCCCTTATCAACCACTATATATATATATATATATATATATATATATATATATATATATATATATATATATATATATATATATATATATATATATATATATATATATATATATATATATATATATATATATATATATTTATGCATATACTACTACTACATGCTAATTATAGCTTATACCTTTCAAGTTTTCCCCCACCCCCACACTCATCTACATGAGGACTGAACAAAGTGTATTATGTTAGGACTACACAAAGAACAAAAAAAGGTAATGGGACTGATGCATAGGATAGAACCAACTATGTAATCTGGGGACTGAACTAATCTCTGAAAGCACAAAATGGAACTGATACCAAATGGACTAACTGATGTCAAGTTGTATGACTGATACTAATAGAATAGGTAAAAGAATAGATGGGCTGAACCTTAAGATAACAAGACTGAACATAATAAAATGATGTAGGTAAAATAGTAGGGGACTGAACTAAATATATGGTACCAAACTCGAACTCCTATCATATTAACTGGTACAGAAGATCAAGGACTAACCCAAGCCCCCACTCCTAACAACTGATACCCTCATTAAATAAGGCTAAACTAAAATCTAAATCCCCTGTATCATAAACTGATACCATGTGCGCCTATGGGACTGAATACATAACCAATGGATTGAATCAAATGTAAAGGTTAAGGTTGAAACCAGTTGACTTACATTAGGATTTATTCCCTATGAAGTATGGACTGAGCTATGAGTATGAGCTAGAAACAACAAATTAAACAATATGACTAACCAATAGGAAGACTAGCCCTATTTGTAATGATTGATACACAGAGAAATGAATCAAATAAAGGGGACTGAATACATATTAGTTTACCCGAGCCCCTTACTTCTCATGACTGACACCATATCACATAGGGGACTGAACCAATAGTAAACACCTTGAGCCATCACCCCTTATCCATTAACCGATATTAGATAAAGTGAAAGAATAGATGGGACTGATACTAAAATGTAGGTGAGTGGACATCATATAATGACTGAACAGAGTATAGAAAGATAATCCCTAATGTTCAGTATGGACTGAACATTTAGCTGATACAAAAGAAATATGAGACTGGACAAAGGCTATACACAGGTGGACAGACACACAAATTATAAATGAAGGATAGAACATGTAATGTGATTGACACAAAATGTAATGCAATGCAAGAGACTGAACATTCCAGTCCTTCCTAAACTAGGACTGGACCAATAAATACTGTGGACTAATATTTAGGATATATGGGTGATTTCAAGGATGGGACTGAACTTTGAGTTCAAAGACTGAGCATACAATGAATCTCGAGTCATTTATCTTCCCTTTAACTGGACAGAAGATTCAGTTCAATAGAAACTGAACTAAATGGATGCACAAGATTTGATGTAGGCCAAGGGGGACTGATATGAATATTAATGTGGGACTGGTACACGAAAGTGTCAGTGGACTGAACATCAATAAATATAAGGGACTGATACACTAGGCTAATCAAGGACTGACAAATGAGGCTAACCCAGGTCCATGTTTAACAACTGATGCAAAATGAAACAATCAAGGACTGACAAATAGGATGGCCTCATAAATGTGACTGACACCTTCACCTGTAATTATTGAACACTCAAATTATCAAGGCTATACAGTTAGAAGGATTTGGGGCTGAACTTATAAAGAGGTTAAACATATGGGAGTAAAGAGGCAGAACAAATATATGGGGCTCGACTGAAACAGTTATATATATATAGGGACTCTGATACCTTATAGCTAACCCAAGCTCATACTTTAACCCATATCTCCCCCTACCCTTGACTGATACACAAATGAGTGGTTAGAAGAGGTCTGAACAAATAAGGTAGACATGGACCAATATATATATAAAACAGTCCACAAGGTGACTAAACATATATTAGAGTGGACATAACAGTTAATGAAGAATGGACAGAACAGTTAATGAAGAATGGACAACACTATATGAATTGATACAAGGTGAGTCAAAACTGGAAAAAGGAAATTAAGGACTGAATATAGTATAGTATGCACTGAACTTAATGCAATTCTAGTTCCAAAGTAAACAACAGTCCACACATAAACCACACACATAGTCCACACTAAACTCCAACAATCCTTATACTCCCCAAGCCCCCAAATCGATTTAAACACACCAATTCCATTTCCAAAACATTAGATAGGCTTACCAATTGCTAACCTATATCAATTCACTGTAAAACAAAGATTAAAACTGAGATTTAGAGCATTGGTGCTCTTTTGGTCATTTTGTTAAACACTTGGCGTGTGTATCGAATACGTGGTAACACGTCCATGATACGCACTCCAAATGAATTCAAACTTGACCCAAAGCACATTCACATGTTCTAAATCCTTAGCATGACCTAATTTACCAATTTCACAAACCCTAGAATCCTATTCTCGGATTTTTCCCAATTTGAATCAAAATAAAAAGGGAAAATCTCTTAAATAGGAAGATGAGAGTCTAAACTCCTATCTAACTCTACACTAATTTAAAGAAAATTAGAGGTTTAGAAAGCTCATACCAATTGGGAGAAAGATTCCCAATGCAAAATTCCTAGATCTAAAATCCCTTTAAGCTCTAAGTGTCCAAATGCTCCAAATTCTTCCAAGCTAGCCAATAGAGCCTTCTCCTCTCCAAGAGGAAGAGAATGAGACTAATTTGGGAAAATTTGGATGAAAAATGGATGTAGGAATAATTTGGGGAAGGACTTCTAATTTAGGGTTAGGTTTCAAATGAAAAGGAGGAAGAAGAGGAAGTGATTCTTCTTATAAGGAAGTGGTGGCTGGCATGTATAGTCTAGGTTAGGGTTTTGGGTCAATATGAAATGTCTATGAAGTCCTCCTATCTTGTCATGACAAGTTTAGAGAAAAGTCTTACTCCCTAATTAGTGTTTTATCCTAACTTTCCAACAAATCCTTCTAATCTACTAGAGGCTAACTAAATTTTAATTATGCTAGTCGTAATCATTTAATTGTGTGGTCATGTCAAGTCTTTTTAGGTTCTCTAGGGTCACTAACAATTATTCTAACTAAACGCTAACCATATCCAATAATAACATATGCACTATATTAAATATTGTAAATAATTAATCCATATATATGATTACTAGTTTTGTAAAATAAATTTGTCATTCAATTATAATTAACTCGAAATCACAATGATAACTAAAAATAGAAAAAAGTCAAAAAATATCCCTATTCTGAAAATGTGGTAGTTACAGAGGGATGGCATGTTTATGAGCTGGTGGGCTCCCCGAAAATGGTTAGCAGCCTTATCCATGAAGGAGAGTGGAAGATCCAGAGCCATGTGATTGAGGTGGCACATGCGGAAGATATCCGGACAGTGAAAATTGATAGACAAGAGGTGGAGGATTACTGGACCTGGGCAGACCTGGAGAAAGGCACTTTCAAGTTCAGTACTGCCATGAATCAGATAAAGGCCGACCATGAGGAGGTTGATTGGGCGAAGACGATTTGGAACAAAGATATTGTAGTCAAGATGTCGATGTGCTTATACAAAGTAGTAATCAGGAATATGCTTCTAAATCGGGACAGTTGAGCAATTTTGGCATCCCATGTGAGGACATGAAGTGTTGTTTATGCGGTAAACATAATGAGACCAGGGATCATCTGTTCTTCACTTGTGATGTCACTTGGGAGATATGGTGTGCGCACAGACAAAAAATGGAAAAAAAACCCATGGTCAGTGTAAAGAGCTTATTGATGTCTTAAATGATATTAAAGTTCAGAAGGGGAATGGAGCGAGCGGTTATCGCCGTCTTAGAATTTTATATTTGGGACAGTGGTATGGCACGTCTGGAGGAAACGAAACCGGCGTATCTTTGAGGGCTGATACCTTATTACTTTTGTTGTAAAAAAAATATAGATGCTGACATAGATAGACCCCAAATGACTCATTTTGTAATCTGAGATAGTTCTAAGTTGTAATATATATATATATATATATATATATATATATATATATATATATATATATATATATATATATATATATATAGAGAGAGAGAGAGAGAGAGAGAATATATATATATATATATATATATATATATATATATAGAGAGAGAGAGAGAGAGAGAGAGAGAGAGAGTAATGCTATAAAATCAGTCAGGTGGTTTTATATTATAGAACCAACCTATGGTACAACCGTTGGATTTGGATTACATGACTGAGATTAAAGGTTGAGAGTATATATATACTTAAAAGATATTGGTGTAGTCTCAGCCTTGTAATCTATATCTAATGGTTATAATATAGGTTGGTTATATAATATGAAATCGCCCAACTAGTTGTTTTACACACACACACACATAGCTCAATCAATCACACCAAAAGCTCTGCTCATGTCCGACCCTGTAGGCATGCTCCTGTCCAGCCATGCAGGCCTATATATAGCTCCACTCCCACCATTGATTTTATTAAATGGAAAAAATAATGCTCTCCCCTGGCTTGAACCCAGACAGTTAGAGAAAATTCCTTCCACCTTAGCCACTAGAGTAGAGGTGATTGACTAACAAGTATTTATAGCAGAGGAAGGACAAACATATTCAAAAGTGGGTAAGAATCCTCACTACTATATTGAATTCTAGGATCTTTATTTGATAAATCGTTGGTGAAATCGAAAAACTCTACCAGGTAATTTGGATGGTTGTTACATCCCGAATAAGTATATAAATAAAAGGATCGTCGCTAACCATCTGCATCTGCCGGAAGTCCTTAAATTTATTGTTGAGTAATTCTATTCATACGTCCAAAATGTCCTCCAACCTATTCATCCTTACATGGCAACTAATATGACGTCTGGCATCGCAAATTCTAACCCAATAAATTAATTATCCAATATTTTTAATGTTAATGTTAATATTAATATTAATTTTAATTTGAATGTTAATGTTAACGTTAATTTTAACCTTTAATGTTAATTTTAGTTTTAATCTTAATATTAATATTAGTATTAGTACTAATATTATTTTATTTTCAATGTTAATTTTAATTATAATTTTAGAAATTGTCTTGCCAGTTGTCTTGTCAAACGACATGTAATCTGCCACATAAGAAGGAATAATTTTGACGAATATTTGGTTTTTTTTTCTTTTGAGAAGTAGGGAGTTGTGCCAAATGTTATTGCCGGGGCACAATTTTTCGATGGAAAACTGAAATTTTGTAACAATTGTACAAACAATCGTTATTACGTAACACTTCACAAAAGGTACGTAAGAGAAATTTCAACTTGTGCTACACTTCACAGAAGGTGCACAGAACGTAACACTTTATAGAAGGTACGTAAGAGGAATTCCACTAGTGCTACACTTCACAGAAGGTGCACAGAACGTAACACTTCACAGAAGGTACGTAAGAGAAATTCAATTAGTGCTACACTTCACAGAAGGTGCACTAATAGAATTCTGATAATATCAACGCAAATACTTCACCGAAGGTGCGCTAATAGAATCCTGATAAAACCAACAAAGAAAGTGATAGGCGAGAGGTGGAGAAACTCCTGCTGGGGTGAATGATCACCGTTGCTCAAAGCTTTATTCGCCCCACACGAATAGCTTCCAGGAACCAGCAAGTTCGTCGGAGAACTTGGAACACTCTGCTCTTCTGACTCCTCGGATGAATTCGAGCTCCTGTGCAAAACGCAACGCTGGTACAATACCTCTCTTCTCTCTCACAGCCTCTAAACACTTGTAAACTTTCTGTCTACCACTTGTGTATAAGTCCTCACTTGTGAAAGAGAAGGAGGAGGCCTTATATAAGCCCAAGCAACAACTGTCCGGTTAGCACCATGTTAGGGACGTAGTAGTAACCACCCCGAACATGGAGCAACCGCTCAGAACATGTGAAGACACATTCTGCTGCAAGTTGTGCCACTCACGTAACCAGCGTAATTTGTACTTTACGCACACAGCCCCTTTACGCTCCCTACGCACTTTACGCACACTGCGTACGCTGCGTACGCTGCACACACTGCGCACTCAACGCACGCTGCGCACACTGCATGCACTGGGCTGTGTACTGGGCTGCGTAACTGGGCCAGCATAAATGGGCTCGCATAACGGGCCGCACAACGTGGTCGCGCAAGTGGCTCGTGCAACGAGCGCAACTTAAGCGCACTATGCGTCTAGCGACGATGCTGACGTGCTAAGTGCAAAGTGCGCCAATAAAATGCCACATTACGCCTCATGAGCCCTTGAGCCCGAGTCCGAGCCCGAGCCCGAGCCCGAGTCCGATTCCGAGTCCGAGTCCGAGTCCGAGTCCGAGTCGCTAAGCCCCTATGGGGCTTAGCTTCTATGGAAATAAATTTCCTAAGAGCAAAAAAGCATGAATGCTTTAATTGTTGATTTTAGCCTTTTTCCTATTAGAAAAATAACCCCACATGGCAAACCCATGTGCACCTCCACACCACATGTGCATCTCCAATAATAGCAAAGCTAATATATAGAGATACAAACCATTTGTTTTTTTCGATGTGGGACTAAAGCTTTCAAAAGAAAAAAACCAAAAATCCAACAATCCCCCACATATCTCTATATATGGATATAAGTGTTCGCCACAGTAAATGTCCATCATGCATTAGGAGAGATGTCGCTGACGACTTGAATCTTCCCGCATGGGTCAAAAATCAAACTATAATACAAGAATGGACTAAGCCTTGAATTCTGCATCATAGTTAAAATTCTTTCCACTCACATAATGTAGTTACATGTGCTTCTGGCTACACATTAAAGGCCCTGTGCCAGCCTGGTTTCAGTGTATAATTTTGGGCGTCTACAAGTTTACCCTCAAGAGACGGCCTGATTTCTCTTTGTCCATACACTATAGGTGAGTTCATTATAAAGAGACATGGCATGAAGCGCTTTGCGCTTCCCTTGCGGTGCTACGCTGCTATGACATGGCTTAAAGCTGAGGCCTTACCCCATACCGAAAACCTCATCGTAGTGTCATACTACAGTAGCATGAGGCAACCGCCTCTTTGTAGTACCAAACTATCCAGCATGAAGCCTTAGGCTCCCTTGCGGTGTTACGCTGCAACGACATGGCTTGCAAGGCCGAGGCTTTATCCCTAACCGGATACCTCATCGTGGTGTCGTGCCACTGTAACATGAGGAACTCCTCTTCTTTGTAGTGCTGACTACATCCCTCTTTATTTTAACATACAGCATTAGGCTAACTGCCTATTTGCGGTGCTACGCCGCTGTGACTTGGCCTGCTAAGCCGAGGTTTTATCCTATTCCTGGGCAGCACCCAACATATAGGAACCTCATTGTGGAGTTACCCCACTGTAGCATGGAGTTTCACTCCTTGTAGTGCTGCTCTACCGTGCTTTCTGTAAAACACACCAGGCATTTACTCTGCCTGAGAACTCATTAAGGTAATTAAGGCAACCTTCCCACAGGAACCATTTTCCGCAGAAAACAACAGTAGACAACAGTGGTTATAGGTCCGTAACCTCTCCATGCCCAATAGAACATGTACCCACCGTTTCTGATATTCTTCCGATTAGTGGTCCTCCCTTAAACCAAAAGCTAGATACCTAGTAGATAAATCTTTGAACTAGTTGCATAAAACTTTATGGTAGGAATACAATAATACAATATCAGAATGCCTTCAAGCCCATTTTATAAGCTGTATCATCGACCAGCTGGCGCTTGAGGCCCTTGGTGAACGGATCTGCCAGGTTCTCCGGACTCCGAACATCAATTACTGCAAATTACCCCTCTCTTAATAAGTTCGTGTACTGCCCCGTGCTTTAACTGTACAGTCCTTTTCTTTCCGTTGAAAAGGTTATTTGATGCCACCGTCGTAGTCGTCTGGTTGTCGCAGTATATTGGTATCGCCGGTATTTGCGCCCCAACCATTGGAAGATCATACATGAGCTTCCGAAGCCATTCTGCTTCTTCGGCTGCGGTATCAAGTGCAAAGAACTCAGATTCCATGGATGACCGCGAGAGCATAGTCTGATTCTTCGATTTCCACGATATAGCAGCTCCACCCATTGTGAAAATATATCCACCTGTGGACCTCTCGCTCTCCAAATCTGAGCACCAGCTGGCATCACTGAAGCCTTCCACTACCGGCGGATCTCCGCTGTAGTACAGTACATATGTCTGAGTCTTCTTGAGATATCTCATAACCCGTTTCACAGCTTTCCAGTATTCAGCACCTGGGTTGCTCGTGAAACGACTCAGCATTCCTACGGCGAAAGCTATGTCAGGCCTTGTGGCAGTAGTAGCATACATCAAACTTCCGATTACGCTTGCATACTCCAGCTGCCTGACACTTTCCCCTAAATTAGGCTTCAGCTTCAGATCATACCTGTACGGCGTATCGATCCCTGAAAGATCCCGATACCCATAACGAGTGATTATTTTCTCAATATAATGAGACTGTGACAGCGCTAGTCCAGTGATTGTCCGGATGATTTTGATCCCTAAGATCACATCAGCTTCCCCCAAGTCCTTCATACTGAACTTGCTTGAGATAAATTTCTTTGTCTCCGTGACACAGCTAATATCCGTACCTAGGATAAGTATGTCGTCCACGTACAGACAAACGATCACACCTCTTCCATCAGCGAATTTTGTGTAAACACACTTGTCCGTATCGCTGACCATGTAGCCATTTGACCTTATAACTTTGTCAAATTTCTCATGCCACATCTTGGGAGCTTGTTTAAGACCGTACAAGAATTTTACCAACTTACAGACTTTGTCTTCTAGACCCCTGATGACAAATCCCTCTGGCTGTTGTATGTAAATCTCTTCGGTCAGCTCGCCATTTAGGAAAGTCGTATTCACATCCATCTGATGTATCACCATCTTATGTATTGCTGCAAGAGCAATCAATATCCTGATGGTGGTCATCCGGGCAACTGGAGCATACGTGTCAAAAAAGTCAATCCCCTGCTTCTGAGAAAACCCCTTGGCTACCAACCTAGCCTTGAACTTGTCAATAGTTTTGTCTGCTTTCATATTCTTCTTGGAGATCCATTTGCATCCGATGGGTTTCGCTCCTTCAGGAAGATCAACCAACACCCAAGTGTTATTTCAGGTGATGGAATCAATTTCATTGTCAATCGCCTCCTTCCAGACAACCGCGTCTCTGGTCTTCATCGCCTCATCATAGGTAAGCGGATCTGCTTCCACATGATAGGTGACAAAGTCACTTCCGAAGTCCTTCAGCCTTCTCACACGCTTAGTTGACGGCTCAGCTTATTCTGGTTGAATCGTAGTTTCAACAACATCTTCTTGGACCACATCTTCATTGAAGACTTCAGTTTGCTGCGCACCCTTATTGTTCTCTGGAACATCTGCAAGAACAATATTCTTGTGCCTTGTAAATTTGTCTTCAAAATATTCTGTGTTACGAGATTCAATGATATGATTTGACTCAATATCAAGAAATCTTCGAGCATCACTCTTCTCGGCATACCCCAAGAAGATCATCTTAGTAGTCCTTGTCCCAAGCTTCTGAATCTTCAGATCTGGAAGCTTGACATATGCCAGACACCCCCACACTCGAATGACATTCAAGTTAGGTCTGACCTTGAACCAGAGTTCATGAGGAGTAACGTCTGAAGTTGCATGAGGCACTCTATTTAGAATAAAAGTGGCCGTCAATGCAGCTTCACCCCAGTAGCACTTAGGAAGGCCAGCAGTCAACAACATAGAGTTAATCATTTCTGTTAACGTTTTGTTCTTCCTCTCTACTACTCCGTTTGATTGAGAAGAGTACGGAGCCATAGTCTCATTGACAATTCCATGTTCTTTGTAGAACGATGCGAATTCATGAGACCTGTACTCCCCACCTCGATCACTTCTTATTCTTTTGAGTTGTTGTCCAGTCTGCCGCTCAGCTTCGGCTCTGAACTCCTTGAACTTCTCGAATGCTTCGTCTTTAGCCTTCATCAAATAGACGAACGCATACTTTGAGAAGTCATCGATGAAGGTTATAAAATACTTCATCCCGGCCTTTGTAGAGAACTGTTTGAAGTCACAGATATCTGAGTGTACTAACTCCAGAAGATCTGTACTTCGATTAACCTGAGAAAAGGGTTTCCTTGTGATCTTAGTTTGAGCACAAAGTTCACATTTCTCTACCTTACCCCCACACTTGGAGATAAGCCCTAGACAAGACATTCTATTAATTCGTTTAGAATGAACATGTCCTAGCCTATTATGCCACAACTCATAAGTATAAGCAGAATGAGTGATTGTATTAACAACATTGAACTGATTTACAAGCTGAATCTTGAACATTCCTTCGGTATAAAATGCTTTCCCGAAATATGTTCCCTTGATAGACATCACCATCTAGCCAGCATTGATGTCCATCCTGAGGCCTGCGTTGCAGAGTAGGCCTCCTGAAATCAGGTTCTTGGCGATAGCAGGTACATGCTTCACGCCTTGAAGTGTCAGAGACTTCCCCGAAGTCAGCTTCAACACCACCGTCCCGATCTCGAGCACTTCAGCTTGTGCCTGGTTCGCCACCATAACCACATCAGAAGTAGGGGTGTAGGTGGTAAATCACTCCTTGCTGGAGCAAACATGGCAGGTGGCACCAGTGTCTATCCACCAGTCAGCATCAGTTCCTACCGTATCAACCTGCACAATCATAGCAATAACATAGTGATCATAGATACCTTACTAGGTTCTCCTTGCTCCGATTGTTTGGTTTTTGCTTTACACTCATTCTTAAAGTGGCCCTTCTTGCCACACTTGAAGCAAGGCATTTGAGACTTTGGCTTTTTTTTCTTGATAGAAGTTCCCTTGACTTTCAGATTGTCAGGGTCCTTCTTCTTGCTGTGTTAAGCCGCCTGCTTTCTCCTTGGTTCCTTGGTTTGAACCAGATTGGCGTTAGCCAATTGCTTGGACAGTGTGTCCACCTTTAGTTGAGCCCGCATCTGGTCCTCAACATAGATTTCCTGCAAGAGATCTTCAAGGCTGATCTCAAGCTTCTTCCTATGCATGTTTGCATAGAACTTGCTCCACCCAGCGGGGAGATTTGAGACAATCCCTCCAACAACAAACTTGTCGGAGAGGGGCATTGCCTCATCTTCCAACTTCTGTCGCAGTTTCAGGAACTCCTTCACCTGCGGCAGCATAGACTTTTCGTCCTCAAAGAACCACTTGTGATATTTTTCAACCATAAATATTTTACTCCGGTTCTTGTCTTCTTCGTAGAGTTTTTCTAGAGACTCCCATATGTCTCTAGCTATATTCTTCTTAGAATAGGATTCTGCAAGGGAATCTTCCATAGCATTCAGGATAAGCAGCCTGCAAATACTATTTTCCCTTCTCCATTTTGCTTGAAGTTTAGTAGCCACGGTAATTGCGGCAGCAGACCCAACATCTGGAACAGTAGGTTCTTCCTCCAAAAGCACGTGATCTACGTCTTTGAGTTGAAGGGTTAGATATACCTTCCTCTTCCAGACTTGGTAATGTTCTCCATCAAACTTTTTTAACTTGTAAAAGTCAGAATTGAAGAGTGAAACATTAACGTTTTCCATCGTAGCAATAAAGCTTTGAGATTGTTATTGTCGGGGCACAATTTTTCGATAGAAAACTGAAATTTCATAACAATTGTACAAACAATCGTTATTACGTAACACTTCACAAAAGGTACGTAAGAGAAATTTCAACTTGTGCTACACTTCACAGAAGGTGCACAGAATGTAACATTTCACAGAAGGTACGTAAGAAAAATTCCACTCGTGCTACACTTCACAGAAGGTGCACAAAATATAACACTTCATAGAAGGTACGTAAGAGAAATTTAATTAGTGCTACACTTCACAGAAGGTGCACTAATAGAATTCTGATAATATCAATGCAAACACTTCACCGAAGGTGCGCTAATAGAATCCTGATAAAACCAACAAAGAAAGTGACAGACGAGAGGTGGAGAAACTCCTGCTGGGGTGAATGATCACCGTTGCTCAAAGCTTTATTCGCCCCACACGAATAGCTTCCAGGAACCAGCAAGTTCGTCGGAGAACTTGGAACACTCTGCTCTTTTGACTCCTCGGATGAATTCGAACACCTGTGGAAAATGCAATGCTGGTACAATACCTCTCTTCTCTCTCACAGCCTCTAAACACTTGCGACGATGCTGACGTGCTAAGTGCAAAGTGCACCAATAAAATGCCACATTACGCCTCATAAGCCCTTGAGCCCGAGTCCGAGCCCGAGCCCGAGTCCGAGTCTGAGTCCGAGTCGCTAAGCCCCTACGGGGCGTAGCTTCTATGGAAAGAAATTTTCCAAGAGCAAAAAGCATGAATGCTTTAATTGTTGATTTTAACCTTTTACCCATTAGAAAAATAACCCCAATGGCAATACCATGTGCACCTCCACACCACATGTGTATCTCCAATAATAGCAAAGCTAATATACAGAGATACAAACCATTTGTTTTTTCCGATGTGGGACTAAAGCTTTCAAAAGGAAAAAACCAAAAACCCAACAATCCCCTACATATCTCTATATATGGATATAAGTGTTCCCCACAGTAACTGTCCATCATGTATTAGGAGAGATGTCGCTGACGACTTGAATCTTCCCGCATGGGTTAAAAATCAAACTATAATACAAGAATAGACTAAGCCTTGAATTCTGCATCATAGTTGAAATTCTTTTCACTCACATAACGTAGTTACATGTGCTTCTGGCTACACATTAAAGGCCCTGTGCCAGCCTGGTTTCAGTGTATAATTTTGGGCGTCTACAAGTTTACCCTCAAGAGACGGCCTGATTTCTCTTTGTCCATACACTATAGGTGAGTTCATTATAAAGAGACATGGCATGATTGCGCTTCCCTTGCGGTGCTACGCCGCTATGACATTGCTTAAAGCCGAGGCCTTACCCCATACCGAAAACCTCATCGTAGTGTCATACTACAGTAGCATGAGGCAACCGCCTCTTAGTAGTGCAAAACTACCCAGCATGAAGCCTTAGGCTCCCTTGCGGTGTTACGTCGTAACGACATGGCTTGCAAGGCGAAGGCTTTATCCCTAACCGGGTACCTCATCGTGGTGTCGTGCCACTGTAACATGAGGAACTCCTCCTCTTTGTAGTGCTGACTACATCCCTCTTTATTTTAGCATACAGCATTAGGCTAACTGCCTATTTGCGGTGCTACGCCGCTGTGACTTGGCCTGCTAAGCCGAGGCTTTATCCTATTCCTGGGTAGCACCCCACATATAGGAACCTCATTGTGGATTCACCCTACTGTAGCATGGAGTTTCACTCCTTGTAGTGCTGCTCTACCGTGCTTCCTGTAAAATATACCAGGCATTTACTCTGCCTGAGAACTCATTAAGGCAATTAAGCCAACCTTCCCACAGGAACCATTTTCCGTAGAAAACAACAGTAGACAACAGTGGTTATAGGTCCGTAACCTCTCCATGCCTAATAGAACATGTACCTACCGTTCCTGATATTCTTCCGATTAGTGGTCCTCCCTTGAACCAAAAGCTAGATGCCTAATAGATAAATCTTTGAACTAATAGCATAAAACTTTATGGTAGGAATACAATAATACAATATCAGAATGCCTTCAAGCCCATATTACAAGCTGTATCATCGACCAGCTGGCGCTTGAGGCCCTTGGTGAACGGATCCGCCAGGTTCTCCTGACTCCGAACATCAATTACTACAATTACACCTCTCTTAATAAGATCGTGTACTGCCCTGTGCTTTAACCGCACAGTCCTTTTCTTTCTGTTGAAAAGGTCATTTGATGCCACCGCCGCAGTCGCCTGGTTGTCGCAGTATATCGGTATCGCCGGTATTTGCGCCCCAACCATTGGAAGATCATACATGAGCTCCCAAAGCCATTCTGCTTTCTCGGCTGCGGTATCAAGTACAAAGAACTCAGATTCCATGGATGACCGGAGAGCATAGTCTGATTCTTTGATTTCCACGATATAGCAGCTCCATCCATTGTGAAAATATATCCACCTGTGGACCTCTCGCTCTCCAAATCTGAGCACCAGCTGGCATCACTGAAGCCTTCCACTACCGGTAGATCTTCGCTGTAGTACAGTGCATATGTCTGAGTCTTCTTGAGATATCTCATAACCCGTTTCACAGCTTTCCAGTGTTCAGTACCTGGGTTGCTCGTGAAACGACTCAGTATTCCCACGGCAAAAGCTATGTCAGGCCTTGTGGAAGTAGTAGCATACATCAAACTTCTGATTACGCTTGCATACTCCAGCTGCCTGACACTTTCCCCTGAATTAGGCTTCAGCTTTAGATCACACCTGTACGGCGTATCGATCCCTGGAAGATCCTGATACCCATAACGAGTGATCATTTTCTAAATATAATGAGATTGTGCCAGCGCTAGTCCAGTGACTGTCCGGATGATTTTGATCCCTAAGATCACATCAGCTTCCCCCAAGTCCTTCATACTGAACTTGCTTGAGATGAATTTCTTTATCTCCGTGACACAGCTAATATCCGTACCTAGGATAAGCATGTCGTCCACGTACAGACAAACGATCACACCTCTTCCATCAGCGAATTTTGTGTAAACACACTTGCCGTATCGCTGACCATGTAGCCATTTGACCTTATAACTTTGTCAAATTTCTCATGCCACATTTTGGGAGCTTGTTTAAGACCGTACAAGGATTTCACCAACTTGCAGACTTTGTCTTCTAGACCCCTGATGACAAATCCCTCTGGCTGTTGCATGTAAATCTCTTCGGTCAGCTCGCCATTTAGGAAAGCCGTATTCACATCCATCTGATGTATCACCATCTTATGTATTGCTGCAAGAGCAATCAACATCCTGATGGTGGTCATCCGGGCAACTGGAGCATACATGTCAAAAAAGTCAATCCCCTGCTTCTGAGAAAACCCCTTGGCTACCAACCTAGCCTTGAACTTGTCAATAGTTCCGTCTGCTTTCATCTTCTTCTTGAAGATCCATTTGCATCCGATGGGTTTCGCTCCTTCAGGAAGATCAACCAACACCCAAGTGTTATTTGAGGTGATGGAATCAATTTTATTGTCAATCGCCTCCTTCCATAAAACCGCGTCTCTGGTCTTCATCGCCTCATCATAGGTAAGCGGATCTGCTTCCACATGATAGGTGACAAAGTCACTTCCGAAGTCCTTCGGCCTCCTCACACGCTTAGCTGACGGTTCAGCTTGTTCTGGTTCAATCGTAGTTTCAACAACATCTTCTTGGACCACATCTTCATTGAGGACTTCAGTTTGCTGCGCACCCTCATTGTTCTCCGGTACATCCGCAAGAACAATATTCTTGTGCTTTGCAAATTTGTCTTTAAAATATTATGCGTTGCGAGATTCAATGATATGATTTGATTCAATATCAAGAAATCTCCGAGCATCACTCTTCTCGGCATACCCCAAGAAGATCGTCTTAGTAGTCCTTGTCCCAAGCTTCTGAATCTTCAGATCTGGAAGCTTGACATATGCCAGACACACCCACACTCGAATGACATTCAAGTTAGGTCTGACCTTGAACCAGAGTTCATGAGGAGTAACGTCTGAAGTTGCATGAGGCACTCTATTTAGAATAAAAGTGGCCGCCAATGCAGCTTCACCCCAATAGCACTTAGGAAGGCCAGCAGTCAACAACATAGAGTTAATCATTTCTGTTAACGTTCTGTTCTTCCTCTCTGCTACTCCGTTTGATTGAGGAGAGTACGGAGCCGTAGTCTCATTGACAATTCTATGTTCTTTGCAGAATGATGCAAATTCATGAGACCTGTACTCCCCACCTCGATCACTTCTTATTCTTTTGAGTTGTTGTCCAGTCTGCCGCTCAGCTTCGGCTCTGAACTCCTTGAACTTCTCGAATGCTTCGTCTTTAGCCTTCAGCAAATAGACGAACACATACATTGAGAAGTCATCGATGAAGGTTATAAAATACTTCATCCCGGCCTTTGTAGAGAACTGTTTGAAGTCACAGATATCAGAGTGTACTAACTCCAGAAGATCTGTACTTCGATTAACCCGAGAAAAGGGTTTCCTTGTGATCTTAGTTTGAGCACAAACTTCACATTTCTCTACCTTACCCCCACACTTGGAGATAAGCCCTAGACTAGATATTCTATTAATTCGTTTAGAATGAACATGTCCTAGCCTATTATGCCACAACTCATAAGTATAAGCAGAATGAGTGATTCTATTAACAACATTGAACTAATTTACAAGCTGAATCTTGAACATTCCTTCGGTATAAAAAGCTTTCCCGAAATATGTTCCCTTGATAGACATCACCATCTGGCCAGCATTGATGTCCATCCTGAGGCCTCCGTTGCAGAGTAGGCCTCCTGAAATCAGGTTCTTGGCGATAGCAGGTACGTGCTTCACGCCTTGAAGTGTCAGAGACTTCCCCGAAGTCAGCTTCAACACCACTGTCCCGATCCCGAGCACTTCAGCTTGTGCCTAGTTCGCCACCATAACCACATCAGAAGTAGGGGTGTAGGTGGTGAACCACTCCTTGCTGGAGCAAACATGGCAGGTGGCACCAGTGTCTACCCACCAGTCAGCATCAGTTCCTACCGCATCAACCTGCGCAATCATAGCAACAACATCAGTGATCATAGATACCTTACTAGGTTCTCCTTGCTCCGATTGCTTGGTTTTTGCTTTGCACTCATTCTTAAAGTGGCCCTTCTTGCCACACTTGAAGCAAGGCATTTGAGACTTTGGCTTCTTTTTCTTGATAGAAGTTCCCTTGACTTTCAGATTGTCAGGGTCCTTCTTCTTGCTGTGGAAAGTCGCCTGCTTTCCCCTTGGTTCCTTGGTTTGAACCAGATTGGCGTTAGCCAATTGCTTGGACAGTGTGTCCACCTTCAGTTGAGCCCGCATTTGGTCCTCAACATAGATTTCCTGCAAGAGATCTTCAAGGCTGATCTCAAGCTTCTTCCTATGCATGTTTGCATAGAACTTGCTCCATCCAGCGGGAAGCTTTGAGACAATCCCTCCAACAACAAACTTGTCGGGAAGGGGCGTTGCCTCGTCTTCCAACTTCTGTCGCAGTTTCAGGAACTCCTTCACCTGAGGCAGCATACACTTTTCGTCCTCAAAGAACCACTTGTGATATTTTTCAACCACAAATATTTTACTGCGGTTCTTGTCTTCTTCGTAGAGTTTTTCTAGAGACTCCCATATGTCTCTAGCTATATTCTTCTTAGAATAGGATTCTGCAAGGGAATCTTCCATAGCATTCAGGATAAGCAGCCTACAAATACTATTTTCCCTTCTCCATTTTGCTTGAAGTTTAGTAGCCGCGGTAATTGCGGCAGCAGAACCAACATCTGGAACAGTAGGTTCTTCCTCCAAAAGCACGTGATCTACGTCTTTGAGTTGAAGGGTTAGATATACCTTCCTCTTCCAGACTTGGTAATGTTCTCCATCAAACTTTTCTAACTTGCAAAAGTCAGAATTGAAGAGTGAAACATTAACATTTTCTATTGTAGCAATAAAGCTTTGAGATTGTTATTGCCGGAGCACAATTTTTTGATGGAAAACTGAAACTTTGTAACAATTATACAAACAATCGTTATTACGTAACACTTCACAAAAGGTACGTAAGAGAAATTTCAACTTGTGCTCCACTTCACAGAAGGTGCACAGAACGTAACACTTCACAGAAGGTACGTAAGAGAAATTTCACTAGTGCTACACTTCACAGAAGGTGCACAAAACGTAACACTTCACAGAAGGTACGTAAGATAAATTCAATTAGTGCTACACTTCACAGAAGGTGCACTAATAGAATTCTGATAATATCAACGCAAACACTTTACCGATGGTGCGCTAATAGAATCCTGTTAAAAACAACAAAGGAAGTGACTAGCGAGAGGTGGAGAAACTCCTGCTGGGGTGAATGATCACAGTTGCTCAAAGCTTTATTCGCCCTACACGAATAGCTTCCAGGGACCAGCAAGTTCGTCGGAGAACTTGGAACACTCTGCTCTTCTGACTCCTCGAATGAATTCGAACTCCTGTGCAAAACGCAATGCTGGTACAATACCTCTCTTCTCTCTCACAGCCTCTAAACACTTGCGACGATGCTGACGTGCTAAGTGCAAAGTGCGCCAATAAAATGCCACATTACGCCTCATGAGCCCGAGTCCGAGCCCGAGTCCGAGTCCGAGTCGCTAAGCCCCTACGGGGCTTAGCTTCTATGGAAATAAATTTTGCAAGAGCAAAAAGCATGCATGCTTTAATTGTTGATTTTAGCCTTTTTCCCATTAGAAAAAAATCCTACATGGCAAACCCATGTGCACCTCCACACCACATGTACATCTCCAATAATAGCAAATCTAATATATAGAGATACAAACCATTTGTTTTTTCCGATGTGGGACTACAGCTTTTAAAAGGAAAAAATCAAAAACCCAACAATCCCCCACATATCTCTATATATGGATATAAGTGTTCCCCACAGTAACTGTCCATCATGCATTAGGAGAGATGTCGCTGACGACTTGAATCTTCTCGTATGGGTCAAAAATCAAACTATAATACAAGAATGGACTAAGCCTTGAATTATGCATCATAGTTGAAATTCTTTCCACTCACATAATGTAGTTACATGTGCTTCTGGCTACATATTAAAGGCCCTGTGCCAGCCTGGTTTTAGTGTATAATTTTGGGTGTCTACAAGTTTACCCTCAAGAGACGGCCTGATTTCTCTTTGTCCATACACTATAGGTGAGTTCATTATAAAGAGACATGGCATGAAGCGCTTTGCGCTTCCCTTGCGGTGCTACGCCGCTATGACATGGCTTAAAGCCGAGGCCTTACCCCGTACCGGGAACCTCATCGTAGTGTCATACTACAGTAGCATGAGGCAACCGCCTCTTTGTAGTGCCAAACTACCCAGCATGAAGCCTTAGGCTCCCTTGCGGTGTTACGCCGCAACGACATGGCTTGCAAGGACGAGGCTTTATCCCTAACCGGGTACCTCATCGTGGTGTCGTGCCACTGTAACATGAGGAAATCCTCCTCTTTGTAGTGCTGACTACATCCCTCTTTATTTTAATATACAGCATTAGGCTAACTGCCTATTTGCGGTGCTACGCCGCTGTGACTTGGCCTGCTAAGTCGAGGCTTTATCCTATTCCTGGGCAGCACCCCACATATAGGAACCTTATTGTGGAGTCACCCCACTGTAGCATAGAGTTTTACTCCTTGTAGTGCTGCTCTACCGTGCTTCTTGTAAAACACACCAGGCATTTACTCTGTCTGAGAACTCATTAAGGCAATTAAGGCAACCTTCCCACAGGAACCATTTTTCGTAGAAAACAACAGTAGACAACAGTGGTTATAGATCCGTAACCTCTCCATGCCTAATAGAACATGTACCCACCGTTCCTGATATTCTTTCGATTAGTGGTCCTCCCTTGAACCAAAAGCTAGATGCCTAGTAGATAAATCTTTGAACTAATAGCATAAAACTTTATGGTAGGAATACAATAATACAATATCAGAATGCCTTCAAGCCTATTTTACAAGCTGTATCATCGACCAGCTGGCGCTTGAGGCCCTTGGTGAACGGATCCGCCAGGTTCTTCTGACTCCGAACATCAATCACTGCAATTACACCTCTCTTAATAAGATCGTGTACTGTCCTGTGCTTTAACCGCACAGTCCTTTTCTTTCCGTTGAAAAGGTCATTTGATGCCACCGCCGCAATCGCCTGGTTGTCGTAGTATATCGGTATCGCCGGTATTTGTTCCCCAACCATTGGAAGAACATACATGAGCTCCCGAAGCCATTCTGCTTCCTCGGCTGTGGTATCAAGTACAAAGAACTCAGATTCTATGGATGACCGCGAGAGCATAGTCTGATTCTTCGATTTCCACGATATAGCAGCTCCACCCATTGTGAAAATATATCCACCTGTGGACCTCTCGCTCTCCAAATCTGAGCACCAGCTGGCATCACTGAAGCCTTCCACTACCGGTGGATCTTCGCTGTAGTACAGTGCATATGTCTGAGTCTTATTGAGATATCTCATAACCCGTTTCACAGCTTTCCAGTGTTCAGCACCTGGGTTGCTCGTGAAATGACTCAGCATTCCCACGACGAAAGCTATGTCAGGCCTTGTGGCAGTAGTAGCATACATCAAACTTCGATTACGCTTGCATACTCCAGCTGCCTGACACTTTTCCCTGAATTAGGCTTCAGCTTCAGATCATACATGTACGGCGTATCGATCCCTGGAAGATCCCGATACCCATAACGAGTGATTATTTTCTCAATATAATGAGACTGTGACAGCGCTAGTCCAGTGACTTTCCGGATGATTTTGATCCCTAAGATCATATCAGCTTCCCCCAAGTCCTTCATACTGAACTTGCTTGAGATAAATTTCTTTGTCTCCGTAACACAGCTAATATCCGTACCTAGGATAAGCATGTCGTCCACGTACAGACAAACGATCACACCTCTTCCATCAGCGAATTTCGTATAAACACACTTGTCCGTATCGCTGACCATGTAGCCATTTGACCTTATAACTTTGTCAAATTTCTCATACCACATCTTGGGAGCTTGTTTAAGACCATACAAGGATTTCACCAACTTGCAGACTTTGTCTTCTAGACCCCTGATGACAAATCCCTCTGGCTGTTGTATGTAAATCTCTTCGGTCAGCTCGCCATTTAGGAAAGCCGTATTCACATCCATCTGATGTATCACCATCTTATGTATTGCTGCAAGAGCAATCAACATCCTGATGGTGGTCATCCGGGCAATTGGAGCATACGTGTCAAAAAAGTCAATCCCCTGCTTCTGAGAAAACCCCTTGGCAACCAACCTAGCCTTGAACTTGTCAATAGTTCCGTCTGCTTTCATCTTCTTCTTGAATATCCAATTGCATCCGATGGGTTTCGCTCCTTCAGGAAGATCAACCAACACCCAAGTGTTATTTGAGGTGATGGAATCAATTTTATTGTCAATCGCCTCCTTCCAGAAAACCGCGTCTCTGGTCTTCATCGCCTCATCATAGGTAAGCGGATCTGCTTCCACATGATAGGTGACAAAGTCACTTCCGAAGTCCTTCGGCCTCCTCACACGCTTAGCTGACCGTTCAGCTTGTTCTGGTTCAATCGTAGTTTCAACAACATCTTCTTAGACCACATCTTCATTGAAGACTTCAGTTTGCTGCGCACCCTCATTGTTCTCCGGTATATCCGTAAGAACAATATTCTTGTGCCTTGTAAATTTGTCTTCAAAATAGTATGCGTTGCGAGATTCAATGATATGATTTGACTCAATATCAAGAAATCTTCGAGCATCACTCTTCTCGGCATACCCCAAGAAGATCGTCTTAGTAGTCCTTGTCCCAAGCTTCTGAATCTTCAGATCTGGAAGCTTGACATATGCCAGACACCCCCACACTCGAATGACATTCAAGTTAGGTCTGACCTTGAACCAGAGTTCATGAGGAGTAACGTCTGAAGTTGCATGAGGCACTCTATTTAGAATAAAAGTGGCCGTCAATGCAGCTTCACCCTAGTAGCACTTAGGAAGGCCAGCAGTCAACAACATAGAGTTAATCAATTTTGTTAATGTTCTGTTCTTTCTCTCTGCTACTCCGTTTGATTGAGGAGAGTACGGAGCCGTAGCCTCATTGACAATTCCATGTTCTTTGCAGAACGATATGAATTCATGAGACCTGTACTCCCCTCCTCGATCACTTCTTATTCTTTTGAGTTGTTGTCCAGTCTGCCGCTCAGCTTCGGCTCTGAACTCCTTAAACTTCTTGAATGCTTCGTCTTTAGCCTTCAGCAAATAGACAAACGCATACTTTGAGAAGTCATCGATGAAGGTTATAAAATCTTCATCCCGGCCTTTGTAGAGAACTGTTTGAAGTCACAGATATCTGAGTGTACTAACTCCAGAAGATCTGTACTTCGATTAACCCGAGGAAAGGGTTTCCTTGTGATCTTAGTTTGAGCACAAACTTCATATTTCTCTACCTTACCCCCACACTTGGAGATAAGCCCTAGACTAGACATTCTATTAATTCGTTTAGAATGAACATGTCCTAGCCTATTATGCCACAACTCATAAGTATAAGCAGAATGAGTGATTGTATTAACAACATTGAACTGATTTACAAGCTGAATCTTGAACATTCCTTCGGTATAAAAAGCTTTCCCGAAATATGTTCCCGTGATAGACATCACCATCTGGCCAGCATTGATGTCCATCCTGAGGCCTGCGTTGCAGAGTAGGCCTCCTGAAATCAGGTTCTTGGCGATAGCAGGTACGTACTTCATGCCTTGAAGTGTCAGAGACTTCCCCGAAGTCAGCTTCAACACCACCGTCCCGATCCCGAGCACTTCAGCTTGTGCCTGGTTTGCCACCATAACCACATCAGAAGTAGGGGTGTAGGTGGTGAACCACTCCTTGCTGGAGCAAACATGGCCGGTGGCACCAGTGTCTACCCACCAGTCAGCATTAGTTCCTGCCGCATCAACCTGCGCAATTATAGCAACAACATCAGTGATCATAGATACCTTACTAGGTTCTCCTTGCTCCGATTGCTTGGTTTTTGCTTTGCACTCATTCTTAAAGTGGCCCTTCTTGCCACACTTGAAGCAATGTATTTGAGACTTTGGCTTCTTTTTCTTGATAGAAGTTTCCTTGACTTTCAGATTGTCAGGGTCCTTCTTCTTGCTGTGGAAAGCCGCCTGCTTTCCCCTTGGTTCCTTGGTTTGAACCAGATTGGCGTTAGCCAATTGATTGGACAGTGTGTCCACCTTCAGTTGAGCCCGTATCTGGTCCTCAACATAGATTTCCTGCAAGAGATCTTCAAGGCTGATCTCAAGCTTCTTCCTATGCATGTTTGCATAAAACTTGCTCCACCCAGCAGGGAGCTTTGAGACAATCCCTCCAACAACAAACTTGTCGGAAAGGGGCATTGCCTCGTCTTCCAACTTCTGTCGCAGTATCAGGAACTCCTTCACCTGCGACAGCATACACTTTTCGTCCTCAAAGAACCACTTGTGATATTTTTCAACTACAAATATTTTACTGCGGTTCTTGTCTTCTTCGTAGAGTTTTTCTAGAGACTCCCATATGTCTCTAGCTATATTCTTCTTAGAATAGGATTCTGCAAGGGAATCTTCCATAGCATTCAGGATAAGCAGCCTGCAAATACTATTTTCTCTTTTCCATTTTGCTTGAAGTATAGTAGCCGCGGTAATTGCGGCAGCAGAACCAACATCTGGAACAGTAGGTTCTTCCTCCAAAAGCACGTGATCTACGTCTTTGAGTTGAAGGGTTAGATATACCTTCCTCTTCCAGACTTGGTAATGTTCTCCATCAAACTTTTTTAACTTGCAAAAGTCAGAATTGAAGAGTAAAACATTAACGTTTTCCATCGTAGCAATAAAGCTTTGAGATTGTTATTGCCGGGGCACAATTTTTTGATGGAAAACTAAAATTTCGTAACAATTGTATAAACAATCGTTATTACGTAACACTTCACAAAAGGTACGTAAGAGAAATTTCAACTTGTGCTATACTTCACAGAAGGTGCACAGAACGTAACACTTCACAGAAGGTACGTAAGAGAAATTCTACTAGTGCTACACTTCACAGAAGGTGCACAAAACGTAACACTTCACAGAAGGTACGTAAGATAAATTCAATTAGTGCTACACTTCACAGAAGGTGCACTAATAGAATTCTGATAATATCAACGCAAACACCTCACCGAAGGTGCGCTAATAGATTCCTGTTAAAACCTACAAAGGAAGTGACAGGCGAGAGGTGGAGAAACTCCTGCTGGGGTGAATGATCACAGTTGCTCAAAGCTTTATTTGCCCCACACGAATAGCTTCCAGGGACCAGCAAGTTCATCGGAGAACTTGGAACACTCTGCTCTTCTGACTCCTCGAATGAATTCGAACTCCTGTGTAAAACGAAACGCTGGTACAATACCTCTCTTCTCTCTCACAGCCTCTAAACACTTGCGACGATGCTGACGTGCTAAGTGCAAAGTGCGCCAATAAAATGCCACATTACGCCTCATGAGCCCTTAAGCCCGAGTCCGAGCCCGAGTCCGAGTCACGGGGCTTAGCTTCTATGGAAATAAATTTTCCAAGAGCAAAAAGCATGAATTCCACATGGCAAACCCATGTGCACCTCCACATCACATGTGCATCTCCAATAATAGCAAAGCTAATATATAGAGATACAAACCATTTGTTTTTTCCGATGTGGGACTAAAGCTTTCAAAAGGAAAAAACCAAAAACCCAACACCAAATTCACCCCCCTCCACCCCCACCCCCACCCCCCCATCTATTTATTTCCGAGTCAGATTGCTTCCTACTTCCCCCATATGGTTATGTATCTTTTCGAGTCATGTTTGTTGGAAAAGAAGCGCGGAAACCTTTCCCCAAACCGGAGAGTACCTGCGAGAGGACCAAGCAATACAACGCACGAACCCAAAAACAACCACACAAAACAATCCACGCAGACACAGAGAATTTTTGACGTGGAAAACCCTTGCAGGAAAAACCCCGGGACGATCGGAGTCCAACCCTGAGAAGCCTCCACTAATAGAATAGAAGAATTATGTCACGACCCGCACCCACTGTTTGGGTACGAGAACGTAACAACACCCAGCCTACGCCACAGTGTCGGCGGTAGAACACTGTCCTAGGTCACATCATCTAACAATATAATGCTAAGCAGTATATACTCTCCGAATGGGGGTGACATAGCAGATACAGTCTCAATCACATCTAAGGTAGAGCATGATAAGGATAGGTAAAACATAAAATCCAAAAGAGATGCAGGAGATAGAATTCTAAGTGTCTAAGATACATAACCCAGAAATACATCTCAAAACCCAATACAGTAATCCATAAATCATATACAACTCCAGACAAATAAAATAGATATCTAAACATCCTCTAATGTGTCTCCTCTAGGCTAGCAGGCACCTCCAGGATATCTGTAAAAAATTTCAACAGGTCCAGTCAGGACAGGAGCGAGCACAATACATCTCATGCAGTTCATATCATGTCAGGAAATATAAAGCAGGCAATAGAATAACATACATGAAACGCTGTAAGAAGATGTACATGAAAACAGGAGAGATATTTGATAACTGGAAATATATATACCTGATAAGTAAGAACTGTAAGTGACTAGTGATTTAGAGTACGAGATGGCATGTAATTGGCTTAGGTTGTACATGATGAACATGAAAAGTAACAGAGTGTACATGATGGGTAAATCACATGACCATTTATACTCACCCCTACCCACAATCAATATACAAGGATCTATTCAAGTTACGTTACGGACATGATGTTTTGGTTATACAAGAGACACATGGGCAAACATGAACGTACATGAAAGAACATGAGAGTACATGAACGTACATGTAAGAACATGAGAGAACATGAGTGTACATGAATAACGCAGAAGCAAGGAATACATGATGTACATGAAACACATGTCATTAAGTATTCGATGCGCCCGCTAAGGGGGATAACATCCCAAGAAGAGATCCATATAGTACCAATCCGTGATAATAACGTGACAGCATCAAGTAAAAGTAATCTAAAGCGAGAATATAATTCGTGACAAGTATGAAACGATCAGAGAATATACTCGCCTGATAACCTGAACAGCTGATAAGTATAGGGGGGTCCTACTGAAGCCATAGAGTCCTATTTAAAGCAACACAGGTTACAAGGTGTTCAAATTAAATAAATGAAACCCTACAGGCAATCTATATTATTCTAGGTTCTTCTAAGTCAAAATAACTCTAGGTCGACTCCGGTCAATAATCTAGTCAACCTAGGTCAAGTGTTGACTTACAGTTGACTTTGGGTCAACTGGTCAACTCTGGTCAAACTGGGTCAACTCTAGTCTAATATAAAGTGTACTTCGTTATTTGTACGTCGAAACTTACGACACGCAAATCGAGATAAGGAGATTATCGATAAGGTTGATAATCTTATTATAGTGATCCACGTGTCCAACTTGTCAATTTCAGCGATGTGAGATCACTAGAATTGGCTGATCTCAGTTTCGTTGTACTAATCCCGAAATACGAACATTATATGAATTAATTATTAATTAATTACAAAAAGGCTAAACTCAGAGAATAACAAACATTGTCGAACGATGAAATAACCATCGCCAACGTGTCCATAATGGTCAAATTAGCTAGGATAGCCTACCCAATGGTCCAATTTGGACACAAGGGCAAAAAGGTAATTTCGGGTCAAAACGGTGTCCGTGTCGGAGCCGTTTTGCACCGAAAAACGTGCAAGAAAATAAGTCTATAAAATATAACAAATTATATGTCCACGAAACCAGAATGTCGATACGAACCCAACGGTATCTCCAGAATTGGATTCCGTTGACCCGATCTCAATTTGGCCCGTTGACCAGAACTTGGAATTCCGGTTTGCACGAAAATGCGTGCCGGAGCCAAAGTTCTCAAAACTCAGCAAACTACATGTCAACGAGTCCAGAATGACGATACGAACTCAACGGTATATCCGGAATTGGATTCCGATGAGCCGATCTCAAAATAATTCGTTGGCCTGGACATTGGTATCCGACTTGCACCGAAATGCGTGCCCGATCCAATGTCCACCAAAATCTAGCAAATTATATGTCAATGAGTCCAGAATGACGATACGAACTCAACGGTATATCCGGAATTGGATTCCGATGAGCCGTCGTCAAAAAGTTCCGTTGACCCAGAAAGTGGGACCCGTTTTGCACCGAAATACGTGCCCGGGCCCACGTTCTCCAAATCTAACAAATTTTATATGAAAACATGCCAGAACGACTCCACAAATCTAATGGTGGTGTCAGAAATGAAATCTGGAGTCCCGTGTTCAAAAATGGAATTTTACAAGTTGGAAATTACGAATTCGGACGGCCAACTTTGGCGTCGAATTCAACCAATCAAACAAGCCCACAATGAAACGAAACTGAAGGGGTAGCAAGAGGGTTATACCAGCTTCGTACAGGAACTGGTAGCATGGCAAACGGAGCTGCGGTGGAGGAGATACAAGCTGACGAAGTTGGCCCCGCGAAACTGTCCAAATTTAATACAATTTAAACGGTCAACTTGGTGGCCGGTTTTCATGTATCAAACGATAAAATTAACGGACGAAAATTGATATGAGCGAAGGTGGATATACCGAGATTGCGACGGAGTGAAGAAATCGCTGATCCAACGGTCGGATCTCCGGGAAAACGTGCGCGAAGGCGCTGCGACGGAGAGCGATTTAAGCGTCGTTTCCGAGCTCGTCACGACGGGACGTCGTGCGAAACGCACGAATCGCCTCGACGGCGCGTCCCGGAGGACGTTGGCCGCCAGGGGAAGGCAGGCCTGAGTTCGCCGGAGCCAGGGGGTGCCCACGGCGGTCACGTCGGCCACGCCGGCGGCGACCACGTCGCACGCGCGCGGCAACCGGCCGGCTGTACGAGCGGAGTCATGCCGCCATTGCTGGCTGGTGGCGCGCTGTGCTCGGCCTGCTGCCAGCACGGCCTGCGCGGGGGCGCGCGGCCTCGACCACCGTCGGCGGCGGACGGCCACGAGGGTGGTGGTGGTCGTCGAACGAAGGTGGGGGAGGCGGCGAAGAGGTGATGGTTCGGTTGTTTTGGTCGGAAAGGTGGTGGCGGTTTGGTGGCTAAGGAGGAGGGAGGAGGAGGAGATGGGAGGAGTGGTCGGGCTGCTATGGAGGAGGCCGACGGCCAGGACAGGGGGTGGCCGGAGGTCGACGCATGGAGGAGGGTCGGGTTGGTGTGTGAAGTTGCATGGTTTTGCTGTGTGTGGGAAAAGTGTAGGGAAGGAGAGAGAGTGAGAGATAAGGATAAGTAATAAATGAGAGGATAAGAGAGAGAGAAAAAGTTGCTTTTCCAAATATTTTAGGGCCGGCTAATGAGAGGGGAGGCTGCTGTGTGATTGTGAGGGAGAATAAAGGGTGAAGATTTGTTTAGGTGAATCAAAGGCTAGGATTAAATTAGCTAAAAATAGGTCTTTCCAATGGAGATTAATTCAATAGAAATTTCTATTAAATATAGAAAAAATATGCAAAATGAGTACTTGATATTTTTGGGCAAGAAAAATTGAGGGTGTCATGATGGAGAAAATCATGGAGCTGGACTGGACTCGGTGGAGCCGGATTGAGTCAAAGTCGGACATGATGCAATAATAGAATTAAAAATTAGGCGTCGATGATCATGAGTGAATAAGTAGCACATGGAGATTCCAATAAATGGGACACAAGTGGCGGACGGGTAGTAGGCTCAAGGTGGGCCATGTCCATAGTTGGGGCTGACAGGTTTTGGTCAACAGGGGACCCACAAATCAAGTTGGAAAATGAATGTGACACCGTAGAGTGAAATAAAATCGGGTCACGTGTCGGGAAAGTTGTGCGAATCAAATGGAGCACAAAATGACGTGTCTGAGTGGGACATGAAGGTCATGGGTGATGAGCGTCTCGAGTAGATCATCAATGAGGAGTTGGTTTCAAGAAACTGATTGGTCTTGCGCTCCCAATTTAAAAGTCATGGTAACGCGCTGAAAATGATCAAGGAAAAGAGTGGGAAAAAAAATAAATAACAATCAAATGGTCTAAACCGACCCGAAGTTCAGCGAAGCAGAAAGAGTACAAGGGAACAAGTTTGGATGGGACACTATATACCGTCATGAAGGTAATCATGTCCACTCCAAAACTCGTGAAGAAGATTTCCAGAGTTGAACATCCCTGACACTCCAAATATCAAAGGCATGGGAAAGTACACTTAAGGAAAAAATACAGAATAAATTATTTATCAAACCAGTCAATCAGAAAATAAAATAAAATGAAAAAAAATCAGCCCGAAATTCAGGGTGCTAACATCCTACCCACCTTATAAAAATTTTGTCCTCGAAATTAAAATGTCCCTACTCCCTCTAGGTCAAACCCCCACAATCAAAGTCCCAGAACTTAAACAAATCATACCATCAAATAAAAGACAATATCCAGGGTCATGGCATACGGTGACAGTGTAGTCTCATCTAGGTTTACTAGTCATACTAACCAAAACAGTCATAGGGTATCAAAACACACAAGAAATCTAGAATGCTAAACTAGAAAAGTTACAGAAATAACAATTCATCAAAACTGTAAGGCGCTCTACCATCCTATATGAAAATTGGTACTTATCAAAAATAAAACAAGGTAACTACCAATTATCCGAAAAAAGTACTATCCCAAGAAAATCAAAATCACAAGTTAAGAAATTGAAAGTCACTTGCATTGAAATCCAATCACAATTTATATACAGAGAGCGTTAGAGAGGGAAAACTAGCATCATGTGTATGGGGATATGTGAACAGGTTCATATGGTTAGATAATAGACATTGGTGTATGTGAAATATACATGAAGAGTATAGGAGGATTTGGGTTTCAAACAATAGCTATCCAGTTACATTACTCATGGCATATGGTTTAACAATCTACAATATACAACCTATTTAATCATAACATGCACGGCTAACCACATATACATCTATAAAGAGGTAGAGATTTAGTTATATATCTATACAAATTATAACATGGATGTATAAATGCTATATATATCTATATAGATACATGATCATAACATAGAGTGGAAAGATTAGGTTACATGACAGGGTATACTAAGTTAGAGTGTGTGTGTGTCCTTGTACAGGGTTATAGCTTAGTAATGAAAGGTTAAAACCAGTTTTAGTTCAGCATTTATATGCAAAGTCTGAAAATAAGCTAACATTTAAAGCAGTGAAATATTAACATAATGCAGTCTCAGATTTGACAATTTCAACACAAAACTCAACCAAAAATTTTGAACTGAAACCCTACGTATAGCATACATGTGCAGTGATGTAAACAAAACTAATAACATGAAATCTGTATTTGAATTACGAATTTAAACTAGAAAAGTAGAAAACCAAAAATATTGGGGTTTTGAAAATTTAAACATTAACGACATATTAATATGTATCTAGATATGTGAAAAAAATCAAGTGTAGCATGCATACGTGTTAGGCAAAGTGTCTGTTATATAAATATACTCATATATTCTCATGTCCCAAAAAAAATTTAATTCTACGTTAAGACTAACATTTAGATCCCTACCAAGATTGCAAGCAGGTGATTGACGTAATCAAGACAGCTTTATTATTATCTAATACAAGAAAATAGCAAGAAAGAATAACGATAAAATCTGTTTTGCTTATCTGTTTAAAGAAGGAACCATTTTGAAATCCAGAGTTAAAATATCAAATCCAAGATAAAGTTTAGCAAAATCATCGATTCATTGTATTATGAAAAACTCATAGCAAGAAATTACACAAGGTTTATAAAACCAACTAAACTTACTCCTGAGTTAAATAATAGGAAACTGGACAAAACAACAAATAATAATTCTTTTTTTTTGAATGACTGAACAAAAGTAGAGAAAACATGTTCAAAATATTTAAGGTGCAATCTGATAATCATATGCGTCTATCCAAAATCATGGTACTCTAAATCCTCGTCATACTAGTGAGCAAGGCTACGATAATCACAGAGCCCTTGACTTATGCACATACCTCTAGAATCATGATATTTAACATTTTTGCGGTACCGCTAGCTTGGCTGCGAAAACCTTAAATTCCCACACCCGAGAAATATATCCAGAGTCAGACTATATGTCCTCACCATGCTGGCTAATGTGACTATAGAAGACTAGATTCCATAACATAGATGACCTAGCCCATATAATTTCATCTTGCCAAAAATTAAATTAAATCAATAATGAATACTCAAAAATCAAATCAAATTTATTAACGAACATCAAATTCAAAAATGAACAAAATCTATCAAAATACGAACTCGAATGCAACAGCTACCATCAAAATTTAAAATTCAAAAATCTTCCATCAAAATTAATAAATACAACTCAAATTCAACAATAATCCATTAAAATCAAATTCGACAACAGAAAATAAAGATAAAACAAATCAAGGAAAAAAGAGTTTTCAAATCGAAGTTAAATAAGATTCTCCGGGGTCGTTCCGGGAATCTCTCAAGGGTTCCTATCTGTGATTGAGTACCTTCAAAATATATCCTAATCCTACTATAGGCTGTAGTGGTACTCTAGTTCGAATACCACTACATAAACTCGACCTGAATGGGCCACCACTAAAAACGTGTCACGACCCGCACCCACTGTTTGGGTACGAGAACGTAACAACGCCCAGCCTACGCCGCAGTATCGGCGGTAGAACACTGTCCTAGGTCACATCATCTAACAATATAATGCTAAGCAGTATATACTCCCCGAATGGGGGTGACATAGCAGATACAGTCTCAATCACATCTAAGGTAGAGCATGATAAGGATAGGTAAAACATAAAATCCAAAAGAGATGCAGGAGATAGAATTCTAAGTGTCTAAGATACATAACCCAGAAATACATCTCAAAACCCAATACAGTAATCCACAAATCATATACAACTCCAGACAAATAAAATAGATATCTAAACATCCTCTAATGTGTCTCCTCTAGGCTAGCAGGCACCTCCAGGCTATCTGTAAAAAATTTCAACAGGTCCAGTCAGGACAGGAGCGAGCACAATACATCTCATGCAGTTCATATCATGTCAGGAAATATAAAGCAGGCAATAGAATAAGATACATGAAACGCTGTAAGAAGATGTATATGAAAACAGGAGAGATATTTGATAACTGGAAATATATATACATGATAAGTAAGAACTGTAAGTGACTAGTGATTTAGAGTACGAGATGGCATGCAATTGGCTTAGGTTGTACATGATGAACATAAAAAGTAACAGAGTGTACATGATGGGTAAATCACATGACCATTTATACTCACCCCTACCCACAATTAATACACAAGGATCTATTCAAGTTACGTTACGGACATGATGTTTTGGTTATACAAGAGACACATGAGCAAACATGAGCGTACATGAAAGAACATGAGAGTACATGAACGTACATGTAAGAACATGAGAGAACATGAGTGTACATGAATAACGCAGAAGCAAGGAATACATGATGTATATGAAATATATGTCATAAAGTATTCGATGCGCCCGCTAAGGGGGATAACATCCCAAGAAGAGATCCATATAGTACCAATCCGTGATGATAACGTGACAGCATCAAGTAAAAGTAATCTAAAGCGAGAATATAATTCGTGACAAGTATGAAACGATCAGAGAATGTACTCGCCTGATAACCTGAACAGCTGATAAGTATAGGGGGGTCCCACTGAAGCCACAGAGTCCTATTTAAAGCAACACAGGTTACAAGGTGTTCAAATTAAATAAATGAAACCCTACAGGCAATCTATATTATTCTAGGTTCTTCTAAGTCAAAATAACTCTAGGTCGACTCCGGTCAATAATCTAGTCAACCTAGGTCAAGTGTTGACTTACAGTTGACTTTGGGTCAACTGGTCAACTTTGGTCAAACTGGGTCAACTCTAGTCTAATATAAAGTGTACTTCGTTATTTGTACGTCGAAACTTACGACACGCAAATCGAGATAAGGAGATTATCGGTAAGGTTGATAATCTTATTATAGTGATCCACGTGTCCAACTTGTCAATTTCAGCGATGTGAGATCACTGGAATTGGCTGATCTCAGTTTCGTTGTACTAATCCCGAAATACGAACATTATATGAATTAATTATTAATTAATTACAAAAAGGCTAAACTCAGAGAAACTATTAACAAACATTGTCGAACGATGAGATAAACATCGCCAACGTGTCCATAATGGTCAAATTAGCTAGGATAGCCTACCCAACGGTCCAATTTGGACACAAGGGCAAAAAGGTAATTTCGGGTCAAAACGGTGTCCGTGTCGGAGCCGTTTTGCACCGAAAAACGTGCAAGAAAATAAGTCTATAAAATATAACAAATTATATGTCCACAAAACCAGAATGTCGATACGAACCCAACGGTATCTCCAGAATTGGATTCCGTTGACCCGATCTCAATTTGGCCCGTTGACCAGAACTTGGAATTCCGGTTTGTACGAAAATGCGTGCCGGAGCCAAAGTTCTCAAAACTCAGCAAACTACATATCAACGAGTCCAGAATGACGATACGAACTCAACGGTATATCCGGAATTGGATTCCGATGAGCCGATCTCAAAATGATCCGTTGGCCTGGACATTGGTATCCGACTTGCACCAAAATGCGTGCCCGATCCAATGTCCACCAAAACCTAGAAAATTATATGTCAACGAGTCCAGAATGACGATATGAACTCAACGGTATATCCGGAATTGGATTCCGATGAGCCGTCGTCAAAAAGTCCCGTTGACCCAGAAAGTGGGACCCGTTTTGCACCGAAATGCGTGCCCGGGCCCACGTTCTCCAAATCTAACAAATTTTATATGAAAACATGCCAGAACGATGCCACAAATCTAATGGGGGTGTTAGAAATGAAATCTGGAGTCCCGTGTTCAAAAATGGAATTTTACAAGTTGGAAATTACGAATTCGGACGGCCAACTTTGGCATCGAATTCAACCAATCAAACAAGCTCATAATGAAACGAAACTGAAGGGGTAGCAAGAGGGTTATACCAGCTTCGCACAGGAACTAGTAGCACGCCAAACGGAGCTGTGGTGGAGGAGATACAAGCTGACGAAGTTGGCCCTGCGAAACTGTCTAAATTTAATACAATTTAAACGGTCAACTTGGTGGCCGGTTTTCATGTATCAAACGATAAAATTAACGGACGAAAATTGACATGAGCGAAGGTGGATATACCGAGATTGCGATGGAGTGAAGAAATCGCCGATCCAACGGTCGGATCTCCGGAAAAACGTGTGCGAAGTCGCTGCAACGGGGCACGATTTCAGCGTCGTTTCCGAGCTCGTCACGACGGGACGTCGTGCGAAACGCACGAATCGCCTCGACGGCGCGTCCCGGAGGACGTTGGCCGCCAGGGGAAGGCAGGCCTGAGTTCGTCGGAGCCAGGGGGGTGCCCACGGCGGTCACGTCGGCCACGCCGGCGGCGACCACGTCGCACGTGCGCGGCAACCGGCTGGCTGTGCGCGCGGAGTCATGCCGCCGTTGCTGGCTGGTGGCGCGCTGTGCTCGACCTGCTGCCAGCACGGCCTGCGCGGGGGCGCGCGGCCTCGACCACCGACGGCGGCGGACGGCCACGAGGGTGGTGGTGGTCGTCGAACGAAGGTGGGGGAGGCGGCGAAGAGGTGATGGTTCGGTTGTTTTGGTCGGAAAGGTGGTGGCGGTTTGGTGGCTAAGGAGGAGGGAGGGGGAGGAGATGGGAAGAGTGGTCGGGCTGCTATGGGGGAGGCCGACGGCCAGGCCAGGGGGTGGCCGGAGGTCGACGCATGAAGGAGGGTCGGGTTGGTGTGTGAAGTTGCATGGTTTTGCTGTGTGTGGGAAAAGTGTAGGGAAGGAGAGAGAGTGAGAGATAAGAATAAGTAATAAATGAGAGGATAAGAGAGAGAGAAAAAGTTGCTTTTCCAAATATTTTAGGGCCGGCTAATGAGAGGGGAGGCTGCTGTGTGATTGTGAGGGAGAATAAAGGGTGAGGATTTGTTTAGGTGAATCAAAGGCTAGGATTAAATTAGCTAAAAATAGGTCTTTCCAATGGAGATTAATTCAATAGAAATTTCTATTAGATATAGAAAAAAATATGCAAAATGAGTACTTGATATTTTTGGGCAAGAAAAATTGAGGGTGTCATGATGGAGAAAATCATGGAGCTGGACTGGACTCGGTGGAGCCGGATTGAGTCAAAGTCGGACATGATGCAATAATAGAATTAAAAATTAGGCGTCGATGATCATGAGTGAATAAGTAGCACATGGAGATTCCAATAAATGGGACACAAGTGGCGGACGGGTAGTAGGCTCAAGGTGGGCCATGTCCATAGTTGGGGCTGACAGGTTTTGGTCAACAGGGGACCCACAAATCAAGTTGGAAAATAAATGTGACGCCGTAGAGTAAAATAAAATCGGCTCACGTGTCGGGAAAGTTGTGCAAATCAAATGGAGCACAAAATGACGTGTTTGAGTGGGACGCGAAGGTCATGGGTGATGAGCGTCTCGAGTAGATCATCAATGAGGAGTTGGTTTCAAGAAACTGACTGGTCTTGCGCTCCCAATTTAAAAGTCATGATAACGCGCTGAAAATGATCAAGAAAAAGAGTGGGAAAAAAAATAAATAACAATCAAATGGTCTAAACCGACCCGAAGTTCAGCGAAGCAGAAAGAGTACAAGGGAACAAGTTTGGATGGGACACTATATACCGTCATGAAGGTAATCATGTCCACTTCAAAACTCGTGAAGAAGATTTCCAGAGTTGAACATCCCTGACACTCCAAATATCAAAGGCATGGGAAAGTACACTTAAGGAAAAAATACAGAATAAATTATTTATCAAACCAACCAATCAGAAAATAAAATAAAATGAAAAAAAAATTAGCCCGAAATTCAGGGTGCTAACAAATTACACCCTCTACAAACTCCTCCCGATCCAAATCGGATCCCCACAACACTCAGAAATAAGAACAATGATTACAAGGCTACGAAGAGCGAGAACGACGAGTAGAGATTACCCGAACACGATCTCCTTCGAATAGCGACCTTCAATCCTCCGTCTTCTTCTCCGAAGTTGCAATGGCACTCTTGCCTCCTTCTCTCTCTTTTCTTGTGTTACGTTGCGTTCTGAATTAGGGTTGGAAAATCCCAACTTAACTTCCTAATCCTGCAGCCAACCTGGACCGTTGGATTAGATTCAGTGGTGAAAAAATCACCCAAATTCCCTCATCAGCCCCGACGACACAGAGTTCGGCCAGAACTCTGTGTCGGGCATCCAGCACCTAACGCCAATATCCTAGAATGGCCAGACCGAGTTCGGCCCGAACTCGCCATGGGACCGAGTTCGGCCCGAACTCGGCAATCCCATTCCAGAACCTCCCTCTGGTCAGCAACAGCAGCAGCGACTCTGCGTCGCCTACTTCCCGAGCTTCTTCGACACACGAATGGCGCTCGTCGCACTCCGGGGTCTTCTCCACATAGGTTGGGAACCCCACCCACTCCAACAAATCTCCTCCTTCACAACTATGGGGAGGATGTCGTCATCCCGACGACCTGCCTGCAGTACTCAAACTTCTTCCTTGGTAGAATCTTCGTGAACATATCAGCTCCGTTGTCATCTGTATGAACCTTCTCAAGCTCCGCGTCCTTCTTCTCAACCACATCCCGTATCTAATGATACCGAGTCTCGATGTGTTTGGATCGACTATGAAACGTCTGATTCTTCACAAGGTGAATAGCACTCTGACTGTCGCAAAGCAAAGTATACTGCTCTTGCTTCAGTCCCATTTCCTGCAGCAGCTTCTTCATCCACAGCAACTCCTTGCAAGCCTCCGTCGCCGTAATGTACTCTGCCTCTGTCGTCGACAAGGCAACACACTTCTGCAACCGCGACTGCCACGACCCCGCTCCTCCCGCAAACATCATCACGTAGCCCGAAGTCGATCGTCTCGTGTCTACATCTCCAGCCATATCAGCGTCGGTATACCCAACCAGCTTCGGCTCGTCACCACCAAAGAAAAGTCTCCAACCAGCAGTGCCCTGAAGATATCGTAGAATCTACTTGACCGTACTCGAATGTACCCTTCCAGAATTTGAAAGATACCTGCTAATCGTACCAACTGTATGAGCAATATCTGGCCTCGTACACACCATGGCATACATAAGGCTTCCCATAGCTGAGGCATATGGAACCCGCTCCATATCTTTATTTTCGTCCTCGGTAGATGGACACTGCTCCTCAGTGAGCTTAAAGTGAGCCGCAAGAGGGGAACTCACTTTCTTCGACCCGTCCATCCCGAAACGCTGAAGTACTCGGTGAATGTACTTCATTTGGGACAAGTGTAGCAGCTTGGACTCTCTCTGTCGGCTGATCTCTATCCCAAGAATAGTCTTCGCTGCGCCCAAATCCTTCATAGAGAAGGCCGCGCCCAGTTGGCGCTTCAGCTCCGCTATCCTAGTGGCATTCCGACCCACTAATAGCATATCATCAACATAGAGCAACAAAATGATGAAATCATCATCGGCAAAATACCTCACAAATACACAGTGGTCCGACGTCGTCCGTGCATAACCATGCTCCCCCATAAACGACTCAAACTTCATGTACCACTGCCTCAGAGCCACTACACCAAAATAGATAATTAGTAACACATTTTTTTTATGATTTGTAACAGTTATTACCGTGACACTTTTATAACGGTAATAACCGTGACAATACCAAAATACTGTTACTAAAATTGGAATTTATTGGTTTAATATATATTTTTTAATTTATGTAACAATAAACACCGTTACAAAATTTTAAAAAAAAATCACTCACATCCGGGATACCAAAAGTGTTACAGATGAAAACCTCTCTCCTCCCGCACTTTCATTATTCCATCTCTTTTCCTCCCTCTCTCTCTCTCTGGCTTCCCCTCTCTTGTGAGCCTAATTGTAGTGACCCGCTCCACCCTAGCGGAACGCCGATTCAAACGGCAAGTGCAACGACTCAAACGAGCCGTCGACCCGAAGAGTTGGCATCGACCTGATGAAGAATCGATGCAAGGCTTACAATGGCCCGTCAAGATGAATCCAGACTTAGACTTTCAAAGGCGCGCTCGGAGTATCGCTCGGCCGATGCGAACATCGCTAAGGTGGGTGGCTTCGATGAACCCGTCACTGCTTAGCCTAGACACTTAACAATGCGGACACTATCACGAGAATCGCTAGGCGATAACACCGCACATGCTAATAAATGAATGAATGACTCAACGCACCTAGCTAAGGGAATAATCCCATCTTGCATGCTTGTATGGAATATGGAAAGGAATTTGGAAAAATGAGAACTCTCGTACCGCGCTCCATGCTTGTGCTACGGTACAAGCTTACGTTCAAGTTCCCCTATGCGTTCAACAATCAAACAATGAATGGGTTACAACAATGAAACGGGAAGACTATCGATATAGTCGTTCCGAGTAGAGTTAGCAACATTGAAAGACTATGGGACCGATGGGTCGCCAAGGCGACTCCCACACGAGGAGTTGCAAAATGTATAAATGAATGAATGAATGAATAAGTAAATGAATGAATCGACGAATGAAATGAATAAATATGTGAATGAATCAATGAACGAATGAACAAGTGAAAGAAAGAAAGAAAGAAAAGAAAGAATGAAGAAAAGATAAGAAAGGAAGGAATGGTTAGCGACAGGTGTGACGGGCACGTACAACGGGGCTCGCTACCCGCGCTGCACGGACGCCAACCTGGTCGATAACGTATTGTGGCTAAGGGTTAGCCTATGATGATAAAATACGAAATGGTCGTGGACGGACCCGTGCACGGGTGATACAGATTCCGCGGCATGATCAAAGGGAGGATCGTGGCCGGCCTAGGCAGAATCAAATAAGGCTTACGGGTTGCCTGGGTGCGGACTTGGCCATCCAGGGGACGTAAGTGCTGCAGTATTTCAAGAAAGACTTAACGGGGTGTGTGCCAGTCCGCATCCTACGCTAAGTTGAGAAATACAATGGCTTGGATGTCCAAAATGGCTTGTGATGCCAGCGACCGGTGCATATAGAGTTAAGTGGGCTTTGCTGGTGGCAATCCACGTGCAAGTCCTTGCATTGAAATCAAAGTAGTCTAAGTTAACTAAATGAAGTGCCCTATGAATATGCCTGAATGGTAACACACAAAATGATAAGAGTACTTTATTCAATGAGTAGATAACGTGCCCACGACGTGCTAGAACATGCTATGACTCGCTAGAACCTGAGGCAGGAACACGAGCACGGCACTGAGTGCGTACATAAATCATGACTTGGTTTACATATGAACTGTTGTCTAACTTGATTTACTTTGAACAGGGAAGGCCGGACGGTAAGTATGGGTAAGTTGTAAATGTATTTTCATGCGACACTATGAAATCGGTAACACGAGATAGGTTATATCATATGCCATGAAAATGACCCTAAGGCAAGATAGAAAGACAATGAATGATAGATGATGCACAAAAGTAAATGGAACGTGTTTGGTAATGATAGCGTTGTGGGCGAGCTAGCCTCCCCACCAGTGCATAACAATGTACTGATAACCCCACAGCTTGCTTGCAGGAAGCAGAAAACGTCGGCGGGTGCGGAGCTTTCCTCGAACGTGCTAAGGCGCGGGCTATTTCTCGAGCCTTGGGGCGTTGCAAGGAGCTGGAGCACCATATACGGGACATAATGTATCGGAACATCGCCATAAATTATTCCATCTTGTAAGCCACTTGGCACGCCTTTTATGTTTCAGAGAGAGAGAGAGCTTGAGAGACTTGTAATATCGGCCTAGTGCCGCTTGTAAACTTATTGAATATCAATAAAGAGTTTGGTTTCGCTTCAACTTGTGTTCATTTATTTTCCGCTGCAAACGGGGACACTCTGTGCGACTCTGTGGCCTAGAAATCAAATCGGCCGTTTCTGGACTTAGCCTTGCACGGGCGCAACCTAGGCCCGTGCGGCATCACGCCTTAGCGAGGACGATCGCTCCTACGGGAGCGGGGCGTGACAGATTGGTATCAGAGCACGGCTTTACGTCCTTGGACTTCATTTCGATACTCTCAGTTTTGAAAGCTCGTTGAAACAAAAGAAGTGTACGCTCTCTCTCGTTGTGCCTTGGGATGTTCCATACAATAAGTTTAATACTTTCAAAAGCTCGTACGAGTACTCGGTTGGACGGGATCGATAGGCAAAGGCCTTTGTGCCACCACGACGGACTTGAGTTGGAAGGAACCGATGCTAAGAGTTAGCAAACGCAGTGCGTGCTTGAACGAGCTTACGCTGACGGCAAACGAGTACACGAGACCAAAATATAGTTTGAACGGGATGGTTATGCACGCAGCCGTTTGGCTAAGTTGTGCAGAGTATCGCGCACCTAGACCTTCTGGTACAAACGAGTTGCGAGTGAGATCGATTATCGCTCGAACGAGAATAGGTGAACATGCGAACTCGAATATAGTCCGTACGGGATGGCTATGCACACGACCTTTTGGTTATGTTGTGCCGCGTGTCGCGCACCTCGACTTCTGGTGCAATCGAGTGGCGAGCGATACCAAGTACCGCTCGGTCGGGAACGGAGATACACTTAGAGTGTATATCGATAGGAACGCTATCAAACCAACGCTTAGGCGTGCACGAGAGATGGCTTGAATTTTGAGGATTAGTATGAACGACTTAGTACGTCGAGGCGACGCGAGCGATTACGCTAGAGATTCGTCGAACAAATCTGAAGGACATCTTAGCGCATGACGCGAACGTGATTGAGGACTAGATAGTATGGCTTGAATCCGAGTGGTGTATGCGATAGGCTCGGAGAAGAATAAGAATGAGTGTCAACGACTAGTCGAGTGGCTCGAACCCTGAGTGGTGTATGGACGTTATAGAAATTGTTCGAGCGAGACTACAGGATATACGGATAGAACGGGTATGTCGGCGAGGCGATGCGATCGCGCAAAGCCTTAGAACGCATCACGCTTAGTTGGTCGTGACTTCGAATGTCCCAAACGAGATGTCGTTCGGACAACTTGTCAATGGGTAACGCAAGTTAGAAAATGATTCGGAACGATGAATGAAAAATGAATGGTCTTGATTGAGGAAACTTAGAGGATCGCGCGTACGATTTGGGATTGATTCAAATAAGATGTGACTTGAGTTTTGAACAACGATCTTAAAACGAGCTTGAGGAATAACGATCAAACTTGAACTTGAATATCGAAGAAATTGTGGATTATCCAACTCGGACAATAGCATCAGTCGTACGACTCGAAATTGGTTGCAAAGAAAGATCGTCAGGTTACGCATATCGTCGATGGTATTGAGGCGTATCAAAGATCGATATGTGATAACTCGGGGGCACTCTGACTCGGCTAATGACGGTCGTGCAAATGTCATTGTTCCGTTGGACGCTATACTTGAAATGTTAAAAATGTGTCGAGGAAAAGATAGACTCGGCTCGAGGATTTTCTAGTTGAACGCATGACGGACGGACTATCGAATAGAGATCTTGGCTTGGAGGAAATGGAATGTTTGGATTTGCTTCGTCGATAACCACAACGTTGACGTTCTTATCTTATGCGAGCGCAACTCCAGCCTCGCACATGCGTCGCGCCAGATTATGACGATCACTCCGCGTGAACGCTGATATGGTGATTCATACAGCGGGAGTGATTGAACTTGGATGGCGTGGCAATCTGATTGCTTCAACTTGTGGTTTGACGCGAAGGTGGACTTGAGAATAAATTGGTGTGCTTGAAGAGTTGAACTTGAGGATTGAGTAGGTCCAATCCGCGTATCGAGAATGGGTTAGTCTGAAACTCAAACAAGAGTTACGCCCCGATGAGAATGATTATTCCATGGGAGCGTTGCATGGTGATTCATGAACCGCCGTGGATAATCGGACTTGTGTGAGATTGGGGCGCAATGTATTGTCGAGCTGGATGACCTCGGGATCGAATACATGAATTGGTTAGAACTGGTGATTGAACGGAAATGAATATGTACAACGTAAGTCTTGATGCGAGTTAGGTGATCATGCTCGATGTTTAGAAATTTGAGTGAAACGAGCTTGGGTAGAAACACCCGTACAAACGAACAAGTGGTTTGACCATAGGATTTGGGGGCGAGCGTCGTGCAACGACCTTGCACGACGAGCCACGGACTTGACGTGTAACTATGACCTTGTGAGCTGACCTAGCGGATAGGCGGACGACCCTATGCCGAGTGATTGAACCTGTGCGATGGCATTTACAGTATCGTCTGGACGGACGATAGACTTGGAGCAGCAAGACTTATAGTAGGACGGGAAACTGGGAGTGTGCGTGAACGACGACGAAATTGGCCCCAAACGAAGGGAATGATAGGGATGGATGATGCGCAAGTAAAGTTGGAATAACGAATTGAATCATTGGTCGAAAGACGTACTCGATGATAGTACAATACTTGGTTTTGAATCGGACGGACATTATTTAGGCTTGGTCGACCCTGCTAAGAAGAAATCATACTAATTTCGTGGACAATAGCGCTTGAGAAGCGAATCGAATCATCTCGAGAACCGAAATAAATGATATGTGATACACACATGAGTTCGGTTTTTAAATCGAAGTTAGCAAAACGATCGACAAATCAAAACTATCACGAGTAGCTTGTCCGACTTCGCTAGTCGCTAAGCTTGGTTGAAATATACGTATTCGGGGGACGCCTTGAATGCGTGTACGATCCAAACTCAGCGATATGATGAACTCGAATGCAGCTGCAAGTGGGTGTCGCGATGCGCATAAACGAAAGTGAGTTTGCCTCAGCCTACGACACTCGTATTTGACGAATTTCAACGCACCTCGTGTGACCGTTTCAGTCCCATGATACGTCAAAATAGCAACCGAGTCGAAGAAACGCTTGAATTGAATAAGAACCAACAACTCTAAAATGAATGAAAAGTTATCCAATAAAATCGGCCCGAATGTATGCGACGCGAAACTTGGAAAGGTATCGAGTATAGTTCAGTGCCATAGAAGGATAGAGCCGTTCGATAGGGATTGCCTAAGAAACACGACGACACGAGCTAAGGAATAGTAGGATGGCCTGCACTCAGGAAGTCTCGAGGACGAGACTTATTTTGAGTGGTGTATTATGTAGTGACCCGCTCCGCCCTAGCGGAACGCCGATTCAAACGGCAAGTGCAACGACTCAAACGAGCTGTCGACCCGAAGAGTTGGCATCGACCTGATGAAGAATCGATGCAAGGCTTACATTGGCCCGTCAAGATGAATCCAGACTTAGACTTTCAAAGGCGCGCTCGGAGTATCGCTCGGCCGATGTGAACATCGCTAAGGTGGGTGGCTCCGATGAACCCGTCACTGCTTAGCCTAGACACTTAACAATGCGAACACTATCACGAGAATCGCTAGGCGATAACACCGCACATGCTAATAAATGAATGAATGACTCAACGCACCTAGCTAAGGGAATAATCCCATCTTGCATGCTTGTATGGAATATGGAAAGGAATTTGGAAAAATGAGAACTCTCGTACCGCGCTCCATGCTTGTGCTACGGTACAAGCTTACGTTCAAGTTCCCCTATGCGTTCAACAATCAAACAATGAATGGGTTACAACAATAAAACGGGAAGACTATCGATATAGTCGTTCCGAGTAGAGTTAGCAACATTGAAAGACTATGGGACCGATGGGTCGCCAAGACGACTCCCACACGAGGAGTTGCAAAATGTATAAATGAATGAATGAATGAATAAGTAAATGAATGAATCGACGAATGAAATGAATAAATATGTGAATGAATCAATGAACGAATGAACAAGTGAAAGAAAGAAAGAAAGAAAAGAAAGAATGAAGAAAAGATAAGAAAGGAAGGAATGGTTAGCGACAGGTGTGACGGGCACGTACAACGGGGCTCGCTACCCGCGCTGCACGGACGCCAACCTGGTCGATAACGTATTGTGGCTAAGGGTTAGCCTATGATGATAAAATACGAAATGGTCGTGGACGGACCCGTGCACGGGTGATACGGATTCCGCGGCATGATCAAAGGGAGGATCGTGGCCGGCCTAGGCGGAATCAAATAAGGCTTACGGGTTGCCTGGGTGCGGACTTGGCCACCCAGGGGACGTAAGTGCTGCAGTATTTCAAGAAAGACTTAACGGGGTGTGTGCCAGTCCGCACCCTACGCTAAGTTGAGAAATACAATGGCTTGGATGTCCAAAATGGCTTGTGATGCCAGCGACCGGTGCATATAGAGTTGAGTGGGCTTTGCTGGTGGCAATCCACGTGCAAGTCCTTGCATTGAAATCAAAGTAGTCTAAGTTAACTAAATGAAGTGCCCTATGAATATGCCTGAATGGTAACACACAAAATGATAAGAGTACTTTATTCAATGAGTAGATAACGTGCCCACGACGTGCTAGAACATGCTATGACTCGCTAGAACCTGAGGCAGGAACACGAGCACGGCACTGAGTGCGTACATAAATCATGACTTGGTTTACATATGAACTGTTGTCTAACTTGATTTACTTTGAACAGGAAAGGCCGGACGGTAAGTATGGGTAAGTTGTAAATGTATTTTCATGCGACACTATGAAATCGGTAATACGAGATAGGTTATATCATATGCCATGAAAATGACCCTAAGGCAAGTAAGAAAGACAATGAATGATAGATGATGCACAAAAGTAAATGGAACGTGTTTGGTAATGATAGCGTTGTGGGCGAGCTAGCCTCCCCACCAGTGCATAACAATGTACTGATAATCCCACAGTTTGCTTGCAGGAAGCAGGAAACGTCGGCGGGTGCGGAGCTTTCCTCGAACGTGCTAAGGCGCGGGCTATTTCTCGAGCCTTGGGGCGTTGCAAGGAGCTGGAGCACCATATACGGGACATAATGTATCGGAACATCGCCATGAATTATTCCATCTTGTAAGCCACTTGGCACGCCTTTTATGTTTCAGAGAGAGAGAGAGCTTGAGAGACTTGTAATATCGGCCTAGTGCCGCTTGTAAACTTATTGAATATCAATAAAGAGTTTGGTTTCGCTTCAACTTGTGTTCATTTATTTTCCGCTGCAAACGGGGACACTCTGTGCGACTCTGTGGCCTAGAAATTAAATCGGCCGTTTCTGGACTTAGCCTTGCACGGGCGCAACCTAGGCCCGTGCGGCATCACGCCTTAGCGAGGACGATCGCTCCTACGGGAGCGGGGCGTGACACTAATCCTCTCCTCTACGAAACTGATCTCCTCGCCAAACCCGAAATCCGCACCCGGATCTGACCCGCCAATGGCGAAGGCCGGCGACCATGAACCGTCGGTGCTCCTCGTCATAGCCCTAATCATCCTCTGGAGGTCCGTCTTCGACCCCTATGACACCTCCATCTCCCTGAATCTGTCTTGCCTCAATTTCTTCTTCCTCTCCACAAAAAATTAGAGAATATTGGAGTAAAAATTAGGGTTTCGAGCTTTCCAGTCGCCGACCAGAGCTCACCGATGTCGACAGCAAAGGGGAGCGACAAGCGAAGCGGAAAGGGCTCCGAATCGTTCAGATTGGAGAAGAAAGCGAGCACAAACGCCGATCTCGACGCCAACGATGTTTATGGGTAATTTTAGATTCTATTTCTAGGCTCGACATTTGCTCGGTCTATTTCTATTGACCAACTTAGAAAGTTCTTCGATTGTTTATAGACCAAGTTGAAATGATTGAAGATGGTACTTACAAAAGATACTTCATGAATTATAAATATTTTACTGAATTCAAGTGTGATTAGGACTTGATATATTATTATATCGGCTTGGCATCACAGAACCCCAGTTTACATGCTGCCATTTTCTTGTTGTTGTTTTTTTACTTATTGAAATTGTTGTTATGGTATTTTGTGCTAGGGGGTGATGAAAAAATGTTTTAGATCTGAAATTTAGAAGTTTTATTTAATCTTTTCAGACTTGTTGCATTACTCACTAACCAGATAGCAGTGTTTGATATAAACTGACAATTATGCTTATTTGCAACTAAAGGTAAAGCGACTATCAAATGAGGGCATGGATGTTAACAATGCCTGCTTTGGGTCCGAAATCACAACCCTGGTAAATAAACCCGCCTTCCTTTCCTACAGAAATTGCAATTTGTAGTCTTCTTTTAAAAGGTTCCAGATTTAGGCTCCAAAAAGCCTACAGAGCTGATATTTATGTCGCTCACTTGAATGTTTGGATGTTCATGTCTTCATGCTTTGCATCCTTTAAAGTTTAAACTCACATAAACTAAGAAATAGATGGATTGTCATTAGCCTACGTTATCTTAGAATATTTTTGTCTTGTACTTAAACCAACCACTTTTTCTTGTCTACTTTTGAGGATATAAGGGGTTAATCTGGACTCTGTTATGCGTGTATGTTCGCCCATTAATCAGTAGGTAATAAAAATGAACATGCATAAAAGTAGATGTATTAACATATATAATAATGAGAATGAAAATACATACAAGTAGGTGTATTTTCACAATGATTTTTTTCTTAGATGTTTATTTGTCCTCTCTTTGTAGATCAGGAAACTTGACGATTCAGAGTTCCGGAATGCATTTTCCTGATCATATACAAGGGTATTACCTTTTACTCATCCTATGTTGTAATCACCCTTTCCATATGTGTTGGATATGTACACGAATACATTTTCCATAGGAGTATCCATATACAAGCCTGTATCTCTTATTATATGAGAGATTATTTACTTAGGCTTTCTTTTGGCCTAATAATGCTTCGCTGAGCTAGTTGTAAAATTCTTCAAGACATGGTTGCTAACATGAATTCTATTTCTCTTTTTTTAGCTTTTCCATGTATTTTTTTTTGTTTAGCAATGTAATATAACTTGTTTTTGATATAGTTTGGATGATTAAAGCAACAAGACCACTAATAATCAAATGTAGCCGCTCCAAAATATACCCCAAAGCATGTTTGACAGGAATTTAATGATGAAGAGGATAGTGGCATCAAGTACAAGGGCAAATTGAATTTAACCCTTATGGGGCTTCAATCGAGTAGGTCACAACATATACACTCCAAAATATCTTCGGACGCTAAAACTGGTGTTGTGTCCATGTCACATGCCCATATCGTGTCATTTTGTATTCATGTCCATCCAACATAGTTTTTCATACTTTGTCTAACAATACCTTCATTTATTTATTTATTTCTCCTCATATTCTAGTTGTTATTGATCGGTTAGGCTTTGTGTTACAATTTGATCGATATGTGCTCACTAGCTCTTTATATGAATAACTATCTTACAAATACATATACATTTTCTTGGTTTCAATTGCAGGGCAATGTATTGAAGCACCCTTCAGAACCTTCAAACATAGAAGGTAGGCTTTCTTAACATTCTTTTTCCGCTTAACGACATTATAATGTTTGTACTTGCAACAGTTAGTGACCTTTAGATATTGCACGTCCTTGAATCATATGCATGAGGAATTTCGTCTGGATCTACATATTGTAGGTAAGCTTTCTCAATGTACTTCATTTTTTCACCGAAAATCCAGTGGGGGCTTGAGCTTTAGAACACACACACACACACACACACACACACACACACACACACACACACACACACACACACACACACACACATACATACATATATATATATATATATATATATATATATATATATATATATATATATATATATATATATATATATATATACTTCTATTGTGATAGAGATGGTTGATGATTACTGGAAAATTTAGCCATGAGTTTTCAATCAAGGAAACAACCAACAGTAAACTTCTATGCAACATGTTCTTAGAAATTCAGTTTTGAAATGATCTACTTGATGACATATTTTTTTACTAGCGGATAATCTTCCAGAAAGCATTAGTGTTGGACAAAAAAAAATTTCCATTTAAGCATTTGGAAACTACTGTAGTGTTAGCTGATGCCTACATGGATGATGCGCTTACTCTAAAGAAATTATAAGGACTCTATAACGGGTATAAATTTCTTGTCTACTTTGACCACTTCGTTCTAATGCTGCCTTTTCTTTTCCTCTTTCAAGGAACTCTACAAGTCTAGTGGAAATTTCTGTATATAAAAGCCGAAGGTTTTCGAAAGATAACCTTTTATCAGGTAATGTATATCCATTGGTGTTATTAACTCGATAATGTAAACTTATACATGCAATTCCATGGAAATGGATTTATCCATATGAGGCATTTCAAATTAGTGCTCTGGCCAACTTAGGCACTATCTACCAGTTGGTAGTTAGTTTTTCTCAAGCATATATAGGGTTAAGAAAACCCTTATATAGGGTCTACTAAATTTTTATAAAGTTCTGAGCAAATATGAAACAACGAAAATTCACTTTAAGTCTAACTCATGATTTTGGAAAAAAAATTTGGAAACCAGCATGCCGGTTGCTTGTGCGCTCTGCACGCACTAGACTCGGTTGACTGTAGGTGTTGTTGCTTTTTATCCCTATCTTCGTCAGTATCATGATCTTTTAGTTTATCCACCTCTCTACCTTGGCTCAAATCCATATCACGGTCTCTTATCCATTCTCGGTCATGGCCCCTTGAATGTTCTTGATCATGGTCGCTCCTATCTCGGCCTCCATCAAAGGCATGGTCTCTTGATCGATCAATGTCACGACCAAACTCATAGTCTCTTTCCCTTTCCCTGACACGATAATGAGACCGCTCGATACTTCTATCATGGTAGCGATCTCTGTTACGAACATATCCCTGTCTCTGTCTCCATCCCACTCAATATCCCTCCCTGCATCTCGTCTAAAATTTTCACGGTGAAAATTTGGCCTTCCACCTCTTGTTCGGACTTCATTCACTCTTACAACTCTTCCTCCAATAGTCTAAGTGAAAACTTATTAAGTTCACAGGCCTAAACAAGCAACACCAAAGCAACGTTCTACCTTGCCTCTAGGTAGATCAGCTAATAATAACAACCAAATTCATAGTTATAGCATGGCCTAAACTTAAAAGTTAGGGAGGCATACCCTTCCATTCATGTCACTGATAGCATTAACTGCTGACCTAGGATTAGTAAATGTTACAAATCCATAGCATTTCCCCCAACACCTCGATCATTTACTATCTGCAGCTGGAAGGAATATGTTAGAAGAAACAAAAAGGATCTTAAGTAGTAGGTGGTGTAAATGAGCTACTTGTACTAAATGTGTAAGAAGATCCATTTGGACACAGTATTGCAAGTAACCTTTATACAAGAAGGATTCATATTCCATAATTTGCAACACATTCTATAGTCAAGCCATTTTAAAATTCTGTTAAAACTTAGCTTCTGTTAGGACTTAGCTCTATGGCTTCTAAAGCATTTTCTGCAGAAAACTTTATGGTCCTTCTCCATAATAGGATTGAAGTTGCACCTTGGTCACCTGATTTAATTTGTATGGCCATTAAACTAGGTTTTCCTATACACAGAGCAGCCTTTAGGCATTAAGGAAACCCTTTATTTTATTCTGTTGCCTGTACCAGGAAAATAGCACCAATAAGTAGGTAAGTGATATCGAGTTGACAAACTAGCTGTGTAATAATGTTACGGAATCTGCAGGCTTGTGGTTTCTGAAATACTAATTGACAAAAATGGTTTCATATAATGATGAAAATCATTTGGTAATTCTTAATCACATAGATAATACTAAACTTCAATCCCAACAGTTTCATACATAAACGAATTCCATCAGTGGAAAGGGTAACAAGTGGATATATAGTACTCAGAGACAAAATTGGCAATAGTAGTGTAGGACTAATCTGTTCTTTAACTGGTGCATCTATATTTCTTTACTGTAATGGGGATTGTATGGATCTCCATATTTCATATATACGGCGATGAGACATCGACCCCCTGATCCTATACTTTTCTCATGCTTTCTGTGCTACTTGCCAGTACTAGTTGGAAGAGAGAGGATGGCAAAAACAATGGCACTCGCCATTAGAAAACTTCTGTTAGATTTGTTATTTGATTGTATTGAAAATCTAGGCTAGAAACAAACAAATTTAAACTATTTTTTGTAGCAACAATGCAGGAAGAAAAAAATTTCTTTTGTAGCAACCTGGGCCAGGGCTGCCCCCTCTTGGTAGCAATAATCTCAGATCCGAGGGTTGTTGGGTAAGCTTTTGTGTGGAATGAAGGAATAAGGGGTCAAGTAATATCCTGTAATTTAAAAACACGGTGGCTGCATGCATATTTTCATTGGGTATAATTTTTCAATGTTGGTATTCAATAATTTCAGAGGAATCAGTATATTCATCGGAAAGGGGAAGGATGTTCTGTTCATAGTGCTTGATCTGGATAACTTGATCTTAGTGTTAGCAGGTTTAACCAGTCTGAACATAGATGGGCTCTATTGAACTCGAGAGAGAGGATTCAAATATTTTTGCGGATGAGAACGGATGCCCTTGCCAACATTCCTGTCTGATGTGGGACGAGCGTGCCCTGCTCTTCTTATCAGGTATGAAACCATCACTTGTGCGCTTCGCATACGCTTCTGATTTTGACATTCCAGGTGAGCAAACTAATTCCAATATCGTTCTGTTAACCGCATATACGCCTACACCTCGCGTAGTAGAGCACATAGAATGGATCTTACGACATCTCAATCTAATATGTACTTATAGTGTATTACTTGTATTCGTCGAGTATAATTTGACCTCTACAGAATGGCAATGAATTGAGTTGTAATCTTTTCCGAGTATTCTTATTATGCAAAGTTGCAATCTTTTTCGAGTATTCATAGTGTTCTGAGTATTGAGTTGTGGACTTGGTAATGACACTTGATCATTTCTACACCATTTTGTAATTTGAATTTAAGGTGATGGTTTAGCTTCACCTGAACTGGCTCCAGAAACAATCTGGTACTCAATTAATTCAGGTAGTACGACATTCAAACTAAGCTCATTGCTAGATTTTTTTTTTTTTTTGGTTTTTTGGTTTTTTGAAGTATTTGTGTTGAAAGTTTATTTTTATTCTCATTTATGCAAGTATATTGACCTTATTAAACTGTATAAATGCTTTAAATGAAGCCTTTTTTGGTTATTAATTTTCTAATTTATGAGGCAGTGTCTCAGTAGTAACTCTTTGCTTCTCTACGACCTTCTATTGCTCAAACTGGCTGCAGTCTGTCTATGATTCTTGTGATCATGTTATATCTGGAGATGGAATGATGTTCAGGTGGTATTTGCTGAACTTATTTTCCCAGTAATTGGTTCAGTTTCAGTTTGTTATGAATGTGGATTTGGTCAACTCTCATAGTTGTATACAGTAGCTATGAAGATGAAAGATGGCTATGGGACAATGTCTAGAAGCTACAAAATGAATCCATTTCAACAGGAGTGTTGAATCGGAAGCTACATTTGTTGTTAAAAATGTAGTCCTTTACATAGTCAGGGATTGTAGAAACTTTGTTGTGCTTGTGGACTTTTTTTTCCCAGTGTGCCAGATTTTTTTTCCTTGGAAAAATACAATTTATCGATTTTTTCGGGATTTGGAAATGTCAAGGAAATATCCATGCTTTCCTTAAAGTCGGTTTTCTTTTTCTGTTGCAACGAAATTATATGTGCAGGATGTTCATAACAACCGTGAGAAGGCTATATATTGCTCATAACTCAAAAGCACAGAAATGTGGTAATATTTCTTTCACCTTCAGACTAAGTTTAATCTTCCTATATATACTTTTCATCCCATGTATATGGAGATACATATTGGTTTAATTGCATATTACATCCATTTTATCGATTTTGGTTAATGTTGTATATCTTTTCAACATCTTACAATCTGTAATTGTATTTACCAGAGGTGTTAGTTGGGTTTACCAGAGGTAACAAATACAGCTTGCCTGATCATGTAAAGCCAAATGCATACACGAAAGTGTTCGATGAATGGTGGGATGGAATCAAAGTGAATTCCCTTGATTGAAAAGGCATTGCTTCAGGTTCATGAAGATTCAGCTATGCTAAGGACTCCAAGCTCGGCGCCTTGACTTCAAAATGTAAGTTCCAAAATGCAACACCAATATCTCCACACAAATCTTTCTAAATTCAAATCTGTGTGTACTACGGACTTTAAATGAATATCATTGACAGGTGATCTACATGGTTTCATCCCTGAATGGTTCATAAGATTTTTGGTGCAACCGAAGTGCAAAAATTGAAAACAGCCATCAAGCAGCAGGTGCATGGACGAGGCTATGCAATTTGTTGACCAGGCTTACTGGACTTGTTAAAGAGGCTTTCTGGGTCCTAGCTGACAGTAATAATAAACAGTAAAGGTTCAAACAATGTATGTTGAATATATTTAGCTGACAGTAATAATAAACATGGTTTCTTTCCTGTTGCTTATGTAGAAGGTTTTGGATTACTGTTTGTGCACCTATATGATATCAAGCTCAGCCTTAAAAGATCATCTGAAGATGACAACAGTTTGTGCGTGCACTTTCTGAAGAATCTGTTTGTGCGTGCACCTATATGATATCAAGCTCAGCCTTAAAAAAAAAAAATTTCGAAAAAATTATTTTTATAACGGTTATAACCGTTACAACAGTGAAAATTAGTAATGAAATAATGCATTTTCGTAACAGTTATAACTGTTACTAAGGTAAATTTAGTTACGGTTATAACCGTGACAACAACCGTGACAAAATTTATTTTTGTAACGGTAATAACCGTTACGAAAATCGTTACGAAAATTAGTCACGCCTAATTCGTCACGGTTATTACCGTGACAAAAATTATTTGTCACGGTAATAACCGTTGGCAATTGCCTATTTTGGTGTAGTGAGCCTGCTTCAGACCATACAAGCTCTTCCTCAACCGGCAGACCAAATGTGACTTGCCCTTCTCACAGAATCCCTCCGGCTGCTCCATGTACAACTCCTCCTCAAGATCACCGTGGAGGAATGTCGTCTTCACATCCATCTGCTCGACCTCCAAGTCGAGACTGGCTGCTAATGCTAGCACCACCCGAATAGACGAATGCTTGACGACAGGAGAAAAGATCTCATCATAATCCACGCCTTTCCGCTGACCGTAGCCTTTAACTACCAGCCTCGCTTTGTATCGAGGGCGAGTAGCATCATCCGTCTGCTTCACTCTGAACACCCATCGATTCTTCAAAGCCTTCTTGCCCTTTGGCAACCGCACCAGATCATAAGTGGAATTGGTGTGCAAGGAACTCATCTCCTCCTGCATAGCCTCCATCCACTCCTACCTGTGTTCGTTTTCCATAGCCTCTGCAAAACTTTCGGGCTCTCCTCCGTCAGTCAATAGCACATACTCATCTGGTGAGTATCTCGTAGATGGTCGACGATCCCTGTCACTCCTCCTCAAAGGAGCCACTGGTGCTGGCTGTATACCAACAGCCTCCTCCCCTTCAGGAACTGCCTCTCCGGCATGCTCATCCTCCTGAGGGATACCCTGACCACCATCAGCAGGCTGATGATCAAGGTTGGGAGCAACTCCATGTACCGGCTCCCCCATAACTGGATCCTCTGCGATGTCCTCTGGAAACTGCTCGAAGCGAAATGACTCTAACTCAGGCAATTCCTCAGCCTCAGAAGGCGTCTCGGAATCCTGAGTGTTGGTCATGGTCTGATCCTCGACGAACACCACGTCCCTGCTTCTGTAGAGCTTTCCTTCCACTGGGTCGTAGAGTCTATAGCCAAACTCATCCCGACCGTAGCCGACAAAGACGCATCGTCTCGTCTTCGGCTCAAGTTTGGTCATCTCGTCCTTCGGTACATGCACGAAGGCCTTACAACCAAACGCCCGCAGGTGATTGTATGACGGCTCTTTGTCGTACCATACTTTGTCAGGCACATCACCCTGCAAAGGAGCACTAGGAGACAAATTAATAACATAAGCAGCTGTGAAAAGAGCCTCACCCCAGTAACTGCCCGACAAGTTTGCTTCTGACAGTAAACACCGCACCCTCTCCATCAGTGTCCTGTTCATGCGCTCCGCTACACCATTGAGCTGAGGTGTCTTGGGCGGAGTCTTCTGGTGTCATATCCCTTGCTCTCTGCAATACGCATCAAAGGGACCGATGTATTCGCCGTCATTGTCGGACCGAACACACAACAACTTCTTGCCCGTCTCCCTTTCAACAGAGGCCTGAAACTCCTTGAAAGTAGGCAGCACCTGATCCTTGGTCTTTAAGGCATAGACCCAAACCTTCCTGGAACAGTCATCAATAAAGGTTACAAAGTAAGAAGCACCACCAAGAGATTTTACCTTCATAGGACCGCAGACATCCGAGTGAATCAACTCGAGCAACGCCGGCTTCCTCGAACTTGGGTGACTTTGGAAAGATACCTATTTTGCTTCCCAGCTAAACAGTGCGTGCACTTCTCCAACTTTGTAGACTTGAGCCCCGGAATCACCTTCATGTTCACCAAGTAGCTCATCCCCTTCTCGCTGATATGGCTGAGCCGCCTGTGCCACAACTCGGTAGACGCATCACTGACTGCGTTCACCTCCTGTGCCCCCTGTGCGCTCCCCTCCATATAGTAGAGAACGGACTTCTTGCTTCCTCTGGCAATCACCATCGAACCCCTGGAAAGCTTCCGCTGACTGTTCCCGAAGAGACTGAAGAATCCCTCGTCATCCAACCTTCCAACCGACACCAGGTTGAAACGAATATCAGGGACATGACGAACATCTTTGAGAACAAGAACCGCACCCATCTTCGTTCTCAAATGCACATCTCCAACGACGACCGCCTTCGACACATCTCCGTTGTCCATCTTCAACACGCCACAGTCGCCTGTCGTGTAAGTGGCAAATAGTGCCCTGTTGTGAGATACATGTGCTGAAGCCCCCGAGTCCACTAGCCAAGAATTATCATCGCAGACGAGGTTTGTGATGACCTCATCACCTACGATGATCACATCGCCTCCATGCATCGAGGCCGTCGCTGTAGTGTTCTCTTCTTGCTTCCCTTTGTCGCCCTTCTTCTCTCTCTTCCAAGCGAAACAATTCCGCTTGATGTGGCCCTTCTTACCACAATGGTAACACTCTGAGTCCTCGTAACGACCCTTGGACTTTTCCCTGCTCTTGTCTCTGCCACCACCTGGACCCCTGCTTTTGCCCCTTCCGCGGCTCTCTGAAACAAGTGCCTCTGAGTGGTGGGATGTGGATGAAGTGCCCTGAGAACGTCTCCGCATCTCTTCATTGAACACCCCGTTCTTGGCAAACTCCAGACTGACCACGCCCTCTGGAGCAGAAGCGATCATAGATACTCGTACGGTCTCCCACGAGTCTGGCAAAGTACACAGCAGCCATAGTCCCTAAACTTCGTCGTCGAACTTGACTCCCATAGAAGATAGCTGGTCAACCACGCCCTGGAACTCACTCAAGTGGTCCGAAATAGACGCCCCATCCTTGTATCGCAGACCCATCATTGTTCGGATCAGGAACAACTTGTTTACCCCGGTCTTCTTCGCATACAAGGATTCCAGCTTATCCCACAACGTCTTCGCGTGCTCAATATTGGCAACGTGGTTGTACACGTTCTCATCAACAAACTGTCGTATGTACCCACACACTTGTATATGCTCGAATGTCCAGTCCTCCTCGGATTTATCACTGGGCTTCTCGGATGCAAACACGGGTAGATGCAGCTTCTTGACAAACAGCAAATACTTCATCTTGCTCCGCCAATAATGATAGTTTTTGCCATTAAGATTCACCATGCGCACCGGCTTCGCGTCCATTTCTCCTCTCTGGTTTCTGTCAACTTCTGACACCCTTTTGAATTCTAGAACCTGGCTCTGATACCACTCTGTTGGGAAAGAAGCGCGAAAATCTTTCCCCAAACCGGAGAGTACCTGCGAGAGGACCGAGCAATACAACGCACGAACCCAAAAACAACCACACAAAACAATCCACGCAGACACAGAGAATTTTTGACGTGGAAAACCCTTGCGGGAAAAACCACGGGACGATCGGAGTCCAACCCTGAGAAGCCTCCACTAATGGAATAGAAGAATTACACCCTCTACAAAGTCCTCCCGATCCAAATCGGATCCCCACAACACTCAGAAATAAGAACAATGATTACAAGGCTACAAAGAGCGAGAACGACGAGTAGAGATTACCCGAACACGATCTCCTTCGAATAGCGACCTTCAATCCTCCGTCTTCTTCTCCGAAGTTGCAATGGCACTCTTGCCTCCTTCTCTCTCTTTTCTTGTGTTACGTTGCGTTCTGAATTAGGGTTGGAAAATCCCAACTTAACTCCCTAATCCCGCAACCAACCTGGACCGTTGGATTAGATCCAGTGGTGAAAAAATCACCCAAATTCCCGCATCAGCCCCGACGACACAGAGTTCGGCCAGAACTCTGTGTCGGGCATCCAGCACCTAACGCCAACATCCTGGAATGGCCAGACCGAGTTCGGCCCGAACTCGCCATGGGACCGAGTTCGGCCCGAATTCGGCAATCCCATTCCAGAACCTCCCTCTGGTCAGCAACAGCAGCAGCGACTCCGCGTCGCCTACTTTCCGAGCTTCTTCGACACACGAATGGCGCTCGTCGCACTCCGGGATCTTCTCCACATAGGTTGGGAACCCCACCCACTCCAACAATGTTGCTTCCTACTTCCCCCATATGGTTATGTATCTTTTCGTTGCATCTTCTTATTGGCGGGCCCTCCATGAAATTCTCCTTTCAAAGATATTCGAAGGCTTTTACAAGCCAAGCATAAGACACTGCTGTACTGATGATGGCCGGTGATGCCAATGCTTCACTTGATATGGAAAATTTTCAGGTTGTTGAGCAATTATAAGAAAATTGTTAAGAGATTGTACCGAAACCTTAGTCACAAGCCGGCAATTTGTCAGTTCTGAGTGATAACATGAGTCTGGACATTGAGAAGAGAACAAATTATCAATATACTGCATTTGTATATGTTAAGAACTGTTATTTGAAATTTGAAAGCTAGGTGTCCGATATTTCTCTCTATAAATTAGCCCTATATATTTTTAAGCATCAGAAACTATACTTTTCAAGTACTCGCCCTTTTATTCCATGGATATAGTTGCCACTTCCCTGTCCTTCTTCTTCCTCCTCCCTCTAGTCTTAGCCATTGGCGGCGGCGGGCTCCTACTCTACCGGAGGCAATGTGCAGTTAACCTCCCGCCGGGCAGCCAGGGGTGGCCGTTCGTGGGAGAGACTCTGAGAATGATAGCTGCGAACAAGACAGGGAACCCGATGTCGTTTGTGGATGAGAGGGTGCACCGACACGGACGCATCTTCACCACTCACCTCCTAGGGGAGCGGACGGTCTACTCCGCCGACCCCGAGTTCAATCACCTCCTCATGAACGGAGACTGCAGGTTGTTATACTAAACCTATTGTCTGCAATAGGGTTTTGCTAGTGCAAATATCTCGTAATTAAAAACTGCATGAGAAATTGTCAATATTGCGTGCATTACTTTCAGGATATGCTTGGATTGATGGTTAAGAGAGTTAAAGTGAGAAAGAATTAATTGAGGGAAAATAAAAATCATGTTTAGTTTGAGGGTGAAGGTTTAGGAAGGAGATTATATAGGGTTAAGTGAAGGTTTGTTTAACCCTCTTTTATCTATTTATTCAATCCCAAATCGAAGGGTTAATGAGAGGGATTGAGGAATTTTGTTTAAAAAGTCATACATATCCCTTATTTGTCATATAAAATATCATGACTTCTTTCTCCATTTTAAATATCATGACTTTTTTTCTCTATTTTTTTCTTGATTTCAACGTGCTGCTGCGTAGCTTCCTCATTTGTGAAAATATAATTTCGACAGTTCTAATTAAAATGTCAATCAAATTCAATATTATGATATATGTAATAAGGGTATTTTTGTAACGATTATATTTTTATTAGTCATTTTCTCGCTGAAAGTCTCCAATCCAAACAAGAGTTATTAAACACACGATACTTAACTTTTTCTCCAATCCAAACAAGATTATACGTATTGACTCTACTCCCTCTCATTTAACTTTTCTTCACTTAAAGCCACTTAACTCTCCTCTTTTTTCCCCTCAATTCAGGTAGACCCTCGATATCGCGTGCATTACTTTGAATTTGTATTGAATCGACTGATAATATAAAGTAATGCTATTCGTACCTCCAAATTGTCCCTCCAATACATTCCTCTTTATGTGGCAGTTGATGTGGCATGTTAAATAATATTATGTGTCATTTAACATGGCCGATGACATAGTAAATTTTAACCCAAAAAGTTAATTACCCAATTTTGTCCATGTTAATTTAATGTTAATATTAATTAATGTTAATATTAATGTTAATTTAATGTTAATATTAATATTAATTTTAAGTAATGTTAATATTAATGTTAATGTTGTTTTTAATATTAATGTTAATATTAATATTATTGTTAATGTTAACGTTAATATTAATTTTAATGTTAACATTAATTTTAAAATTTGCTGCGTCAGCTGCCAAATCAACATGCCACGTCAGCTGTCATGTAAGGATGAACGGTTTGGAGGTACAATTTGTAGGGACAAATAACATTATTCGATAATATAAGATAGTACTAATCACACTTCTATTCAGATTGTTTGAGAGCAGCTACCCTCCCTCCTTCATCGCTCTCGTTGGCCGCTACTCCTTGATAAACATGAAGGGACCCCTGCACAAGCGCATGCACTCTCTGACGCTCGCTCGCTTCTCGTCTTCTGTGCTACTGAAGCCCCTCCTGCCCGGGATCGACCGGCACGTACGTCGCACGCTGGGTTCCTGGCGGGAGGGCCAGGCGGCCGTGCAGCTGCTGGACATGGTGAGGAAGATGAACTTGGAGCTCTTCATGAAGCAGTTGGCGGGCGAGGATCCGGGGGAGTGGATGGAGGACTTCAGGAGGGAGTTCTCCTTCTTCAACACCGGCTTCTTCGCCGTCCCTCTCCCTCCCTTCCTCTCCTACTTCACCGGGCAGGGCAGGGCCATGCGGGCGGGAGAGAACATGCGGGAGGTGCTGCGAGGGCTGATTAGGAGGAGGAGGGCGGAGAAGAGGGCGGTGCCGGCCGACATGATGGACGAGGCGATGAAGGCGGGGGAGGAGGAGGAGGGAATGGGGGACGAGGGGGTGGCCGAGTTCTTGGCGTCCCTGCTGACCGCGGGGCACGACAGCACGTCCACCGTCATGACCGTGGCCGTCAAGTTCCTCGCCGACGATCCCCGCGCTCTCGCGCAGCTCAGAGAAGAGCACGAGAAGATCGTAAGGGCGAAGAAGAGGCGCGATGACCCCTTGGAGTGGAGCGATTACACGGCTATGTCCTTCACTCATTGTGTAAGTTTTAGGGTGCAACAAGGACTCGTGCCTCCTTACGTGCCAAACGTAGCAAATGCCTGGAGAAATTATATTTCTACATCGCAAAAACTCCTGCAGGTTCGGATGAGTGACACATGTGGTACAAGATTGCTTCTCGAGCCGCGCAAGCGGGCTGCATGGATTACCTGCACTGACGTGGTGGCCCCCCAGCTAGCGGGGGTTAGGCCATAGCCAACAGGGGGATCACGTCAGGTCCATCCGTGCGGTCCGTCCGCATGATTCGAAAAGCATTTTCGTATTTAGTATCAAGTCATGGAGATGTGGATCATTCCGAAACTACTGATAGAGTTTCTTGAACTCGAGCATGAAACCAAGTTTGGTAGGTTTGCTTGAAACTAGGACTATGAGATAGCTGACTCGGACCTATTTATTTTAAGAATTATAATGTATTTCAAAAGTAAACCCAATTGTAGTTTAGATAATAGAATATATCAAGTTTATACGTATATTTGATTGAAAATTTTAAACGCTAATCATACCATCCTACCAAATAACGCTCTAACTTTTTCTCTTGTTCAAGTGCAGGGACGGATTCGGACAAAAAAAAATTTACATATATTTTTTTCATATAAATATTTTTTTGATTTTTTTTATATGAATTTATCTGCTTCCAACCCATCCAAAAATTTGGTAGCCCATTCCAGCTATTAGATCCGCCCATGTTCAAGTGGGATTAAAACTTTCTTGCATAATTACTTTTTAATGGAAGTAGAACAATTAATCCGACTATCTTTATTAAAATTACTAGACATTATAAGATATTGGTATTGGAAAATCAAATTCTATTTCATATAAATATATGGATACAAGACGACTCATCCGAAATATAAAATACATATTTATCGATGTGTTATTGTCACTAACTATTATTATAATCATATGACTTGTAGAAATGATACAAGTATAACTTCTTCTTCTTTTTAATTTATGTAGGAAATTAATGAGACACTTAGAGTGACCAATGTCTCTGGCGGACCTTGGAGACGAACAACGACGGAGATCAACTTCAGAGGGCACACCATTCCGAAAGGGTGCAAGGTGCATGCTTCAACCCAAGCCGTTCATCTCGATTCCAGATATTTCAAGGAAGCTCTCGCCTTCGACCCATGGAGATGGCTGCAGCAGAACAACGAGAATGCGAGCTTGTTTGTTCCCTTCGGCGGTGGACAAAGACATTGCCCCGGCATGAAGTTTGCGCGGGTCCAAATCTCGATCTTCCTCCATCACTTCGTTACTAGTTTCGACTGGGAAGTGGCAAAGGAAGAGAAGCCGGCCTTCTTCCCTAATGCACGTATTCCTAAGGCGGCGTTTGGTACGCGGTATTTTTTTTTATTCCCAGGAAAATTTTAGATGAGAATCTATTACCACGTTTGTTTGGCTTATAAAAAATTTATTCCCGGAAATTATAAATACCCGGATAAATAGTTTACCCACAAAACATGGGAATTCTATCCCTTGAAAATAGGTGGGTATTTTTTTTTTGTCCGGGAAAAAAAAAATGTCTAAATTTTTTTTCTACTTTTTTGATCAATTTTGATTAGTTTTGAACATTTTTTTTTGTCGTTTTTATCGTTTTTTTTTGTCATTTTTTGTCGTTTTTACCCATTTTTTGTCTTTTTTGTCACTTTTTGATTATTTTTTGTCGTTTTTATCGTTTTTTTGTCGTTTTTACCATTTTTTTTGTCTTTTTAAGCAATTTTTTGTCGTTTTTTAACCCATTTTTTGATTTTTTTTTTGTCGTTTTTATCGCTTTTTTATAATTTTTTGTCGTTTTTACCCATTTTTGTTTTTTTTGTCACTTTTTGATTATTTTTTGTCGTTTTTATCGCTTTTTTGTCATTTTTTGTCCTTTTTTTTGTCTTTTTTTGTCACTTTTTGATTATTTTTTGTCGTTTTTATCGCTTTTTTTGTCGTTTTTACCAATTTTTTGTCGTTTTAAGCAATTTTGTCTTTTTTACCCATTTTTTGTCTTTTTTTTTGTCATTTTTTGATTATTTTTTGTCGTTTTTATCGCTTTTTTGTCGTCTTTACCCATTTTTTGTCGTTTTAAGCAATTTTTTTGTCGTTTTTACCTATTTTTTTGTCTTTTTTTTGTCACTTTTTGATTATTTTTTGTCATTTTTATCCAATTTTTGTCCTTTTTGTCGCTTTTTTGTCAATTTTTGTCGTTTTTAAGCGATTTTTTGTCGTTTTTGTATTTTTTTTTTTGTTGTTTTTACCGATTTTTAGTCGTTTTTTTTCGCTTTTTGGTCATTTTTACTAATTTTATGTCATTTTTATCATTTTTGTCGCTTTTACCGTTTTTTTGTTGTTTTTGTCGTTTTTGTCGTTTTTTGTTATTTTGTCGTTTTTACCGATTTTTTGTCGTTTTTACCATTTTTTCGTTTTTACCGATTTTTTATCATTTTTACCGGTTTTTTTATATTTGTTCATTTTTTTTCGTTATTATTATTTTTTATTTTTTCCCGGGAATATTTATATTGTCACCAAACATGGGAATGTAATTTTCCCGGGAATTTAATTCCTTGGAATTTGATTCTCGGAAATATAGAATTCCCGGCTATATAGTATTCCGCATACCAAACGCCCCCTAAGTGTTATCCAATAGTTTTAAGTCGTCTACCTGACAAACATTTGTTGACTGGACCGAAGATTCTCTAATTTCTCTCAAGAAAAATTGTTGAAAGAATAAATTAAACTCCCTTGCATTACGCCGGACATTGCAATTTTTTTTAAAGCATTTATTGGCATAATTCTATAAACATGGCCAGAGTGGTAATAAAATTTAGCCTCCAAATTTTAACATGGTATAAGAGCCCTTGTTTTTTTCTTCATATGGTCTCTCTTCTCCTTCTCTTATTCCGCTCGACGTACTTAACATTGTTTATATAGTATTCCCTCTCTTTTTTGTCTATATTGATTCCTCCTGGGTGATGTCCGCGATCTCTTGTTATCTACTTCGGACACAGATGTTCTATTCTATCGGAATTTCCAAATATGAAGTCATAACTTTCTTAACATTATTTGTTGAGGTAATTTTTCTCCGTATTTGAACCCCAATATTTCTTAGATATGCATTTGAAGCCCTAATGTTTCTTAGATATTTTTTCAAATTTCTCATCTCTGTGAATGCCGATGTGCTTTGGATATTTCATTCCATGACTTCTCGCTTTTTCAAGACTCAGTCCGTTAATTGAATGTTTCTTTCAAATTTCTCGAACGCTAAAGCCCACCTTTGGATATTTTATGGGATTTCTTCGATTTTGGAGCCTCAGATTTCTTGGTTTCGTTCGTGATTTATTTGCTGAGTCATATGATTTTCAGTTTTTTTTTTTCTCTTTTTTGCTTTCTCTAAGCTAAACTTGTTGTCACCAAGTTCCAGCTTGTAGGAGCTTTCACTACAACAAAAATATCTTTTATGACGGCTAAAAATTATCATAAATAACATTTTAACGCTTATTTCCAAGCCAGAAGTCGTTATGAAAACGGATGTTATAAATATTTTCTAAAATTTTCTAAAAATGTTATAAATACTCTCCTCATATATAACATTTTTTCTCCTAAAACGTTATATATAAGTAGAACATATATAACATTTAATTCACAAATCGTTATAAATAAATTAAATATATATAACCCTTATTTTTTAAAGCGTTATGAAAATAAAATCTATTTATAACATTTTTTTTAAATTGTTACAGAGGTATAACATACACACACACACACACACACACACACACACACACACACACACATATACATCACCTATGAAAATGTTATAAAAAATAATTGTAGCACCCAGTTTCTAAAATGAGGGTAATTTTGAGATTTTGTAATTATAATCATTTAATAATGATATTTCAACCATGTTATAATTTTTAGTTAATTTAAAACTATTTAAAACTACGACTTGTGATTTTGATGATTGACTAGTGTAACCCTAGAGTTTGGCTAAGCCTAGAGACTAACCATGACCAAGGGAGCCTAGTCATGTGATTAGGATGACTAATTACAACTTTTTAGCCTAGGGGTATTTTGGTCATTTTGATAATTTTGTGAAATTGTGATTTATATTAATAAAGTATGTGCTAGCTAATTATTTGAGACTTGACCCAGAACTTAGCCTAATCTAGATTAGCCTTGAGCTTAGAGTATTAATTAGGATAACCTAGTAATGACAAGATTAATAATATCTAGATATTTCTAATAGGATATTTCCTTTAGGATATTTGTGAAAAAGATGCCTTGAACCAATAGGAAGGCTTGAAATTGGATGGAAGAACCTCAACCACTCATCTAAAATCCTAACCCTACTCTTTTCAACAGCCATACAAGCCCCCCCCCCCCTATAAGTGTCACACTTAGAAACATTTGCCTCTTTTTACAATTTCTTAAAACCCTACTTTGTTCTTCCCTAATCTTCTCCCCTAATATCCAAATTAAGTCCAAATTTAGCCTAGTCTTTTGTATTAGGCTCCCCTACAGTAGTAGAAGCCATTGGAGGATAGCTAGCAAAGGTTTGGAAGCTTCGGGACCGTTGCAAATCGAGGAAGACATCGATACTAGGCTCTTTACATTGAGATTCCAACTCTCAATAGGTAAGCCTATCTACACCCATTAAAATCATAATTTTTCTTCATAGATGCATTCATTTAGGGTTACCCTAGGTGTAGCCCAAGTTTGGTAGGATTTCGTGTCCGTTCGATACCCGTATCGGACACGTATCAGTGTTTTGATTAGGTGTTTGGTGAAATGTCTCAATGGATTGAATTTAAACCAATTTTAAAACAAAATTCAAATTTGGGTAGCCTAATAGGTGGGGATTAGATTTGTGAATGACTGAGTTGAATTTAGGGTGTTTTGGACACCGTTATTGGACACGGGATTGCAGCACGACACTGTCGTACAGTGTCCTGCTGCTCGGGTGTCCTAGCGGACACGACACAGTACCCCGACACATGAAAATTTGTGTGTGGATGCGGGCAACCACTGACACAGTGCACACAAAATTTGAGGCAATATCATTGAGTAGTTTAGGAGTAATCTCGACCGCACTGTCTCGACCACACGCACACGCGCGCGCGTATGAGCCACTGATACGCATTCCATACGCGGACACGAGGACACTAAGACACGATTCAGGCTACCCTAACACTAGACCTAGACCTAGGCTACCCATTCGACACCACTACTTGGTGTCTTGGTGGACACACGTGTCCCTAAACGAGCTGACACGCGTGCACGAGACAGTGCACTGCACTGTCTCTGACACCAGTTCGACCCGCACTGGGACACGAATTGGACACAATTGTGATACTATGTGGACACACACATGACCCCAGGGTCGACACGAAATACCCCCCCCCCCCAACACGAATGGTTGTTCGGGTTTTTTTCGAATTGATTTTGGTTCAAAATGGATTTTTCTGATACACTGATATGTTGTTGTTTATTTTTTAAAAAATGTTTTTCAAATGTTCAATTCGATTTCAAAAGGGGTTTACATTTATACCTGACATTTAGTTTTGTATTCCAAATTGATTTCATGATTTGTGTTGGGTTTCGAATATGTATATATTCATATATAGTGTAAATCTGAGTGTATATAAATAGGTAAGCAGTGAGAGGTTTTGGAGAGATGGGTTCTCTGTTATTACCTGAGTTTTAATGTATGTAAATTGGTATGGTTGTAGGTATATCAAATCTGAGTTATAGTTATCTATATATATGTAGGTATGTACTGATATCTGAAGGTACATTTCATATCTATAGATACATGTTAGTTTTCAATTTGTATTAGTTCCTAGGTTTAGATATATAGGTAGAGTTATATATAAATCTGAATGTATATATATAGGTAAGCTGTGAGAGGGTTGGATAGGGTTATGGGGAGGCTGAAATACTGTGAGGAGCTCAGGTTGGACTGAGATATGGGGTTTGAGTTGAAGGTTAAGAGATTAGGCTTTGTGAGTTGGTTTAGAGAGGGAGAAATACAGCAGCAGTACAGTGAGCAGCAGTGAGCATAGGCCACTGCCTTGCTTGGCTGCCAGGCTTGGCATTTGCCAAGGCCACTGCTTGGCATGGCATGGGCTTTAGCAATAGGCTAGCAATAAGTAGCACATAGCCACTTGACCAATTGGCCTTAGGCCTTGGCTTTAGGCCTTGGGTTGATTTTCTTTTGAGTGTGTCTAGTGTGTGTGTCTAGTGTGTGTGTTTATGTGAGTTAGAGTTTAAGTTAGAAATTGAGTTAGTAGGTTAAATGGTCTAGATGTTAGGTTTTGGTTTGATGTTGGTGTGAGTGTGTGCCTTGGATTTAGGCCTTGGGTTGATTTCCTTTTTGAGTATGTGAGTGAGAGTGTGAGTTAGTTTGAGAGATAGATTTGAGTGTTAGAAAATAGCTAGATGAGAGAGTGAGTAGTATGAGAGTTTGAGTTTGAGTTAGAATGTGAGTGTGAGCATGAGTGTTAGCCTTTAGGTTGGAGGCATGAATGGTATGTTAGTGTATGAGTAGTAGTGTGTTGGTGTGACAGTGAGTTGGTATAGGGTAATGTTGGTTTTTGGATACCTAGATTTGTATCTTAGTAGGAAATTGTTGGTATAAGATACTTAGACTGGAGTTTAACCCAAGTTTGACTCCTAGTTGACCAATCTTGACTTGTTGACCAAATTTGACCTAGAGTTGATCTAGAGTTGACCAGAGTTGACCAGTTGACCAAAAGTCAACTGTAAGTCAACCCTTGACCTAGATTGACCTAGTTTGACTTGCTATGACCTAGTATGACCTAATATGACTTAGTTTGACTTTGTTTGACCTAGTTTGACTTGCTTTGACTTGCTATGACCTAGTATGACCTAATATGACTTAGTTTGACTTTGTTTGACCTAGTTTGACCTAGATAGTTGACCAGATTTGACTTAAAGTTGACTTTGATCTAGATTTGACTTAGAATCATGTAGATTGTATCATACACTTCAATTACCTTATTTTTGAATACATTATAACCTGTAAATTGTTTTAAATAGGACTCTGTGACACCAGTTCGAACATCTATTCATATCAGTCATACAGGGTGACAGGCGAGTACATTCTATGATCGTTTTATGCTTGTCAGGACTTATATTCTTGCTCTAGATTACTTTACTTGATACTGGCACGATGTTATCACGGATTGGTACTATATGGATCTTTTCTTGCGATGTTATCCCCATTGTGTTCAACCGATACATATTGTGATATGCATTTCACGAACATATTGTATTTATTGTACACCCCTATTCATGTATACTCATTGTGCATCTTATACTCTTATGATCACATGAGCTTCATGGAAAACTATTGTACAGGTAACGTAACTGGATTGGATCCTTGTGTATTGATTGTGGAGGGTGAGTAGGAAATGGTTATGTAATCAAAGCCCATCTTGTACAACTATTGTATATGTCCATTGTACACTCACGTATGATGGAGTTACCATTGTTATTATATAACCAAACCCGTTTACATAACCATATTGTGCTATAAATCACTAGTACTTGCAGCTTTACTTATCCTATATATATTTTCAGTTATAATATCTCTATTGTTTTCATGTACATCTTCTTACAGTTCATGTATCTTACTCTTTTGCATGCTTTATATTTTCTAACATGTTATGAACTGCGTGAGTTGTATTGTGCTCGTTCCTGTCCTGACTGGACCTGTTAAAAATATTATAGATGATGATGGTGACTGCCCTACCTTCTATGGGGCACATGAGGGTGACCTTCAGGAGCCTGAGGAGCATCTAGCTCAGTAGAGGGTGCCTAGTCTAGTCTAGTATTTATAGTTTTTAGTTTGTATCGGATTGTTCCGATTGTTAGTTGAGACTTAGTTATATTTTAGGACTTGTATTTATTTGTGTTGAACATCTACTTTGTGTGGTGTGATAACTCTATTTATATTCAGTTCTATTCTTTTATCTAATTCCATATCGTGCACTATCTTCCCTAGACTTGTGATTGAGATATAGAGTTGAGATGTTATATTATACCTCCGTACGAAGATGGCAGGTTTATATATCTTATTATTAGATGTTAGATGTTATAGATGACCTATACAGCGTTCTACCACCGACACTGTGGCGTAGGCTGGGTGTACCCACGTTCTTGTGCCCCTAAAAAGGGTGCGGATCGTGACACATTTTTGTGGTGGCCCACGCAGGTCGATGTCGCAATTAGTACGATCTCATAATGGTGCTCGACTTAGAGTACTAATTACGAGCATGTGACTAGGACATAGGATCTAGGATATGATAGGAGTTACTCAATCACATTTTTGAAAAATTTTGATCTTTTGATTACCATGACAACTCTTTTTGTAATTGAATTCAATTGTCCTTTCTTGATTTTCCTTATCATATGCCATATTGATCTCCTTGTTTCAATCTGTCCTCAGGATGACGATTACCCGCGCTCAGGCAGCAGGATCTAGAGTTGTTCCAGAGAGGTCCGATCCAGTAGGACCTCCACCTCCGGCTACAGGAGTAGCAGTTGAGGGAGCTGCCACCTCAGTTCCTGCCCTTCAGGCAGGAGTAGCAGCGACTGTTCCAGGATGTCTTCCACCTCCAGCTGCTGGACCGTCCATAGTCATTCCTAAGACTCTTCTACCGCCACCTCCGCTACCGACAGAGGCACAGCAGATGACGGCCCTTCTACAGCAGATGATACAGACCCAGAGGGCCCAGGCAGAGGCACAGCAGCATCAGGCTGACGCATCCCACCACCAGACAGAGGTGCTACGGCAGAGTATGGAGAACTCCCACCAGCTGGCGATGACAGCAGTTGAGAGGGTAGTCTCGGGTACAGTTCAGGGTGCCCCAGTTCAGCAGCAGCAGAGTCAGAGGAGGCCTGACACATGTCTAGATTTCAGGAAGATGAACCCGAGGGACTTCAAGGGTACCGAGGGTATCCTGTATGCTGACGACTGGTTGGAGGACGTCCAGAGGAGCCTGGAGTTAGCAGAGGTTCCGAGGGGACTATGGGTGACGTCTGCGGCTAGCCAGTTCTTTGACATCGCTTTGAGGTGGTTCCGGACAGACCCTCAGGTGTCAGTGAAGGGTATATCATGGGAGGACTTCAGGCGGCTCTTCAAGGAGAAGTTCTACCCCGACGTGGCTCTTACAGCTTTGGAGGCCCAGTTCGTCGGATTAGTGCAGGGGAACTCGTCGGTGGACGAGTATGCAGCAGAGTTCTTCCGTTTGAGTAGGTTTGCTCCAGACCTAATCCAGAATGAGGGGTATAAGGCCCGCAAGTTCAGGAGAGGCCTTATTCATGCGGTTCGCACTCGTACTTTTGGACGACGCGATGCGACCTTCGAGCAGATATTGATGGAGGCACAGATAGCTGAGAAGGATCGGCCTCAAACCGAAGAGGGCCAGTGATACCTTAGGGGCTAGTTCTAGTGCAGGGGCAGCCAAGCGCCCTCACATCCAGCAGAGGCCAATTCAGCAGCCGTTTTAGGGCCAGGGACATATACTTCACCAGTAGGCACCCAGGCAGCAACAGCACACTATATGTGACTTCTGCAAGAGGTAAGGTCACGGATGGGGCGACTGCAGGAAGAGGCAGGGCCTGTGTTTACTTTGTGGTTCAGCAGAGCATCAGTGTAGGAATTATCCCAAGAACAAGTTACCAATGACTCAGGCAGCAGCAGGAGCTAGGGCTCCGACAGGGCAACAGAAGGGACCACCGTTGCAGACTCAGCAGTAGAGGTTTGTCCAGCATTAGCAGCAGGCCAGGGGAGGCCAGCAGGGGCGAGCTTTCGCCATGGCAGTCGAGGATGCACAGGCAGAGGGAGAGCTGATTGCAGGTTCCAATCGTTTCGATTCCATTTCCATATTTGCCCCCTTATAACTGTCTCAAAATTCGATTATATCTGTTCCTTGTAGTTGATAAATTTTATTCGGATAGTTCATTGTGATTTATTTTTTTCTGAGATAAGTCGTATGGGCTAGGTCGCCTCGATTATGGGATCTAGAGTCTTCTATAGTCATGTTAGCTGGCATAGTGAGGATATATAGTCAGATTTTGGACGTATTTCTCGGGTGTGGGAATTTAAGATTTTTGCGGCCAAGCATGCGGCAATGCAAAAATTTTAAATACCATGGCTCTAGAGGTATTTACCATAGTTAAGGACTCTGTGAACATCATAGCCTTGCTCACTAGCATGACGAAGATTTCGAGTATCATAATTTTGGACAGACGCATATGATTATCGGACTGTGTGTTGAGACTATGATTCTTAGGGGTGTTTGACCTAGAAGGAGTACGACCATTTTAATTTCAAGGACAAAATTTTTCTAAGGAGGGTAGACTTGTAGCACCCAGTTTCTAAAATAAGGATAATTTTGAGATTTTGTAATTATAATCATTTAATAATGATATTTAAACCATGTTATGATTTTTGGTGATTTTTAGTTAATTTAAAACTATTTAAAACTATGACGTGTGATTTTGATGATTGACTAGTGTAACCCTAGAGTATGGCGAAGCCTAGAGACTAACCATGACCAAGGGAGCCTAGTCATGTGATTAGGATGACTAATTGCAACTTTTTAGTCTAGGGGTATTTTGGTCATTTTGACAATTTTGTGAAATTGTGATTTATATTAATAAAGTATGTGCTAGCTAATTATTTGAGACTTGACCTAGAACTTAGCCTAATCTAGATTAGCCTTGAGCTTAGAGTATTAATTAGGATAACCTAGTATTGACAAGATTAATAATATCTAGATATTTCTAATAGGATATTTCCTTTAGGTTATTTTTGAAAAAGAAGCCTTGAACCAATAGGAAGGCTTGAAATTAGGTGGAAGAACCTCAACCGCTCATCTAAAACCCTAATCCTACTCTTTTCAATAGCCATACAAGCCCCCCCTCCTATAAGTGTCACACTTAGAAACATTTGCCTCTTTTTATAATTTCTTAAAACCCTACTTTGTTCTTCCCTAATCTTCTCCCCTAATATCCAAATTAAGTCCAAATTTAGCCTAGTCTTTTGCATTAGGCTCCCCTACATTGGTAGAAGCCATTGGAGGATAGCTAGCAAGGGTTTGGAAGCTTCGGGACCGTTGCAAATCGAGGAAGACATCGATACTAGGCTCTTTACATTGAGATTCCAACTCTCAACAGGTAAACCTATCTACACCCATTAAAATCATGATTTTTCTTCATAGATCCATTCATTTAGGGTTACCCTAGGTGTAGCCCAAGTTTGGTAGGATTTCGTGTCCGTTCGATACCCGTATCGGACACGTATCAGTATTTTAATTAGGTATTTGGTGAAATGTCAATTTTAAAACAAAATTCAAATTTGGGTAGCCTAATAGGTGGGGATTAGATTTGTGAATGACTGAGTTGAATTTAGGGTGTTTTGGACACCGTTATTGGACACGGGATTGCAGCACGACACTGTCGTACTTTGTCCTGCTGCTCGGGTGTCCTAGCGGACACGACACAGTACCCCGACACATGAAAATTTGTGTGTGGGTGCGGGCAACCACTAACACAGTGCACACAAAATTTGAGGCAATATCATTGAGTAGTTTAGGAGTAATCTCGACCGCACTGTCTCGACCACACGCACACGCGCGCGCGTATGAGCCACTGATACGCATTCCATACGCGGACACGAGGACACTAAGACACGATTCAGGCTACCCTAACACTAGACCTAGACCTAGGCTACCCATTCGACACCACTACTTGGTGTCTTGGTGGACACACGTGTCCCTAAACGAGCTGACACGCGTGCACGAGACAGTGCACTGCACTGTCTCTAACACCAGTTCGACCCGCACTGGGACACGAATTGGACACAATTGTGATACTGGAGAGAAGGGGCGAACATAGCCAGCTACGTATATCGAAGTGCAACCCACCTCTCTATACGGTCACGGCTGTCTAGATACATGAGGGTTTGACTACAAGTCATCAGTCTCTTATGGTCATGAACAAGTCTATTGTCTCAATCTCATGCAAGGGATAACAGTTACAAGATGTTAGAGCATCAAATATACAATAGTAAGGCGTCCCATACATTACATATTTGGATGATCATGAAGCTAGTCGTACAAAATGTAAAGACTAGCAAAAGTTTTAGTCATACATGATCAACCCTAGGATTCGTCAATCATGTTACAGCCCGTAGGCAGACAATAAGTAAGGTACAATCGAGCTAACACGTGCTCGTCGGCTAAACGTCTCAAAAGAATATTTTTACAATAAAGTGGAAGAATAAAAGGAAAACCCACTCGTTGCCCAGATTACGCCTGGTAGTCACCATCGGGCTGGAAGGTCGGTAGATCCCCTGGAGCTGCTTCAAAATCTGGTCACACAAAACCAGCTGGGTCAGATCCCAGAAAGAGCAAGTGCCACAAAGGAGCATCCTTAAGAACTAAAACTAGCATATCAGAAATGAATATTAAAGATAATTATAAAAGAACCTGATAATAACAGAGACAACAACAGTGAATTGGGTACGAGAAAACCATTCAAGTAGCCAGGTCGCAACCCTTAAACCAAACAAGGACCGGGGTTGTAACCCTTCACCTGAATAGAATCATGTCTCAAATTCTTGTTGGCAAAGTAAAACATGACGAGCATGACGTAGGGTACAATAAGACAATAAACGAAGAGAGGACACAGAACTGCTCCGGGAGCCAGGTTACAACCCTTAAACCAAACAAGGACCGGGGTTGTAACCCTTCGCCTGAACAGAACTTGGCATCTGATTATTATTGTTGGAGGTAACAATCATGCGATCATACTGGAAACGTTCGTGCATTGAATCTGCATTATACAAGACTGAATCGGACTCCATTCAAACGTTCACGGCCAATCAATGACTACGGCTTTCTACATTAACTAACTAGGGTTGTCACAAGCCTAGTTACTAGCAATATGCAGTGAGATTTTCCTCCAGCCACCAGCCCTGTAGCTAATCCAGGTTATCCATGTGACTTAGATTTATTAAGCAATGCCTCTTTCTTTTCCATATATATCAGTGAATCTAGACATGTGTCCTATTCGTCGACAGGCTACAAGTCTAACAATGGTGGCCGGGATAACGGGATTGCTGGTAACTGGGGAATTCTCTCATGACTACTGGATTATTCTAGTTATTAGCCTTAGCCAGTTTCAGTAGGTACCCCTGACCGTGGTACTCAGGGATCCCCGTCCTAGATATGATGCAAGATAATACAGGTTCATTTACAAAAACACAATCGCCCACGGTGCCCAGGCCATTCATTCTTGTCATGTCATGCTAGCTGTCGCAACAGCATATCAAGGTATATCATGATAGGTTTACTTATCAAGTGTGCGCCACGACGGACCACTACCGTGTTCATGGAACATGCTCAGATTCATATAGTACAAACATTCCATCAAGGGTCATAAGACACAACATATGGGTGACAACCATAATAGTGAAAGGGTGCAAGGGCTGGGGGAGGTGCCATACGGCTAAGGAATCAGGATCATGACCTATGCGGCCAAGGAGGAACAAGCCTATGCAGCCAAGGGGGAAAGAGCTCATGCGGCTAAGGAAGCAGGGGCTCATGCGGCTCGGGGAAGCAGGGGCTCATGCGGCTAGGGAAGCAGGGGCTCATGCGGCCAGGAGGGCTAATGTCGTTCGGGCCAAGCGGCCAGGAGCAAAAGGGGCTCATGCGGCTCGGGGAGAACGGCTCATGCGGCTTCGGGACTGCCAAGAGCCATGCGGCTCGAGGAGAACAGGGTCATGCGGCAATGAGTCATGCGGCCAAGACCGCATGAAGACAAAATGCTTATGAGGCCGCTAGGGAAGGGTTCATGCGGCCGAAGTCAACCCCGACATACGACAAGGGCCATGCGGCTAAGGGGATAGGGACTTATGTGGCTGGAGGCGATGGAACCATGGCCTATGCGGCCAAGGAGGAAACTTGCCGCATAAAGGCCATGCGGTTAAACACTGTTCTTCTTCTCAAATTTTTCCGAGAAGAAGAACCATAAAAGCCATGGCTTCCAAGCTCCAATAATCCTCCATTTAAGGTCTGAATCCGGACTTCCATAGGTCAAAATGGGGCGGAATAAAATTCTCTACAACATGGAACCATCGAAACTTGAAAATAACAAGTTAATTGCTAGATCAAAACTGGAGAAAAACCGAGAAATGGGTTAAACTAGAACTACAAGATCAAGACTTCAGACTGAAAAATGCCAAGTTCTAAGGAGGCTAAGAATAGAGAAAAGAAGACATTAAAGCAATAAAAATGGAGTTCTCTCGTGAAGCAAGCTGCACTTGCCGGGGGATAGGTGGAGCTCTACACTATGGAGGAAGAAGAAGGAGGAGGAGTAAATGCTGAGTTATGAGGAGAGAGAAAAGTAGGTGGGATATAAATGGGGTTAGTGGTAGGGGTAGGTGGATGGTCTAGATGAACTGGCCCAAACCACACAAATCCAAAAGCTTGCCCAGACCAAGCCAAACCATAAAATACGACAATGAACCAAGAAAACGCAACATGCACAATAAACCATGACTAGCTAAATTACGAGCATGAATACGTACACCTATACCAAAATACGTAATACGAACTACGGGCGTTACAACTCTACCCACCTTAAAAAGAATTCCGTCTTCGGAATTTAATTAAGAGGCTAGAGAGACAAGGACAAGTTATACTAATCACAAACAAGCTATACTAAGCAGTCCACCATGCAATCATTCATTCAAGCAAGGAATTTTAGAGCATAAGGCATAAGAAACACATTATACCTGACGAGTCAAACAGGTTGGGATATCACGATCGGATATCATTTTCATGCTCCCACGTTGACTCACCCAAAGAGTGATGACCCCAAGCAACACGGACTAACTTGATAGTCTTGTTCTTGAGTATCTTCTCTCTCCGGTACAATATGGATACGGGTCTTTCCTTATACGAAAGGTTGGTACCAACAACCAATTCCGAATGATCAAGGACATAACTCGGATCCGGAATATACCGTCGCAATTGGGATACATGGAAGACATCATGCACCTCACTTAGCAATGGCGGAAGAGCGAGACGATATGACACATCTCCTACTCGCTCTAGAATGTCGAATGGCCCTCTATACCTAGGAATAAGCTTTTCCCGTACGCCAAAATGAATAACGCCACGGTTAGGCGAGATCCTAAGGAATATGTGGTCGCCGGCAGAAAATTCAAAGGATCGTCGATGAGAATCGGCCCAATGACGCTGGCGATCTTGGGCAACTGAAGATGATCTCTGACTCTCCTGACCACCTCAACCATTTGAGTAATCATTTTCGGACCCAGTATCTGCCTCTCTCCAACATCGTCCCATGCTAGCGGGGATCTGCACTTCCTACCATACAGTACCTCGAATGGTGCCATCTGGATACTGGCCTGGAAACTGTTATTGTACGAGAACTCCATAAGGTGCAGGTGATCCTCCCACGAACCACCGAAGTCGAGGGTACAAGATCTCAACATATCTTTCAAGGTTCGTATGGTATGCTCTGACTGACCATCTGTCTGCGGATGATAAGCTGAGCTGAACTGGAGGTGAGTTCCCAAACTCTCTTACAGACTGTGCCAAAAGTACAACGTAAATCTTGAATCTCTGTCCGAGGTGATACTGACTGGTACACTGTGAAATCTGACGATCTGCCTAAGGTACATCTCTGCTAGCTAAGCCGTCGACTGACCAACTCTGAATGGAAGAAAATGAGCCACCTTCGTGAGCCTGTCTATAATAACCCAAATAGCATCTCCACTAGCCGGTGACCTAGGTAATCCAGTCACAAAATCTATAGTTATATGCTCTCACTTCCATTCTGGAATCGGCAAGGGCTGAAGAAGTCCAGCTGTCCTTTGATGTTCAGCTTTAACTTGTTGGCAAACCAAACACCGAGAGACAAATCGGGCTATCTTCCTCTTCATGTCATTCTACCAAAAATGTTGCCGGATATCACAATACATCTTCGTGCCACCGGGATGAATCGAATACTGCGAACTGGGAGCTTCTGCCATGATCTCCTGTCTGAGATCTCCACTGGGTACACAAAGACGCTTACCCTGTCGAAGTGTACCATCTTCATAAATGCATAACTCTGGCCGTCGTCCTGCCTCACACTCTGCTCTGAGTCACTGAAGCTTGGAATCTGTTGACTGCGCCATCCGGATCCTCTCGACTATAGTAGACTAAAATCGTATGCTGGCCATCAACGCCACATGGGTAGGAAGAACAACTTCAATATCCATCTTCTGAAGATCTGACAATAACTCTGGCTGTACTGTAAGAAAATAAACTTCGGCCCTCCTGCTCAATGCATCGGCAACGACGTTGGCCTTCCCTGGGTGATACTGCAGGTTGACATCATAATCCACAAGTAGCTCTAGCCACCTTCTCTGACGCATGTTAAGATCCTTCTGAGTGAACACATACTTCAGGCTCTTGTGGTCGGTGAAAATCTCTACCCTATTTCCGTACAAGTAGTGCCTCCACAACTTAAGTGTAAACACTACTGCTGCTAACTCCAAGTCATGGGTTGGGTAATTCCTCTCATGATCACGGAGTTGACGTGACGCATAGGCTATTACCTTCCCATGTTGCATCAAAATACATCATAAACCTCTGCCTGAAGCATCACAATACACTGAGAATCCCCCGGTCCCATTTAGAAGCGTGAGAATGGGTGCCGTCATCAAATCTCGCTTCAACTTCTCAAAAGAATCCTGGCACTCTGCTGTCCAAGCAAACTGCACATCCTTGCGGGTCAACTGGGTCAATGGCGCTGAAATCCGAGCAAAGTCTGAAATAAACCGCCGGTAGTAGCCGGCCAAGCCGAAAAAACTGTGAACTTCCACAACTGTGCTGGGTACTGGCCATGTCTCAATAGCCACGCTCTTCTGGGGATCCACTTTCACTCCTCCTCTGGTAATGATATGACCCAAATACGAAATGCGATCGAGCCAGAACTCGTATTTACTGAACTTCGCGTACAACTGGTGCTCTCTGAGAATCTGGAGGACAACTCTGAGATGCTGCTCATGCTCCGCTTCACTTTTGCTGTAGACCAGGATGTCATCTATAAACACAATCACGAACTGATCCAAATATGGCATAAAGATACGATTCATGAGGTCCATGAATACAGCCGACGCATTGGTTGCTCCAAATGGCACAACAAGGAACTCCTAATGCCCATATCTAGATCTAAAAGCTGTCTTCAGGATGTCCTACTCTCTGACTCTGATCTGATGGTATCCTGACTGCAAGTCAATCTTCGAGAATACTGTTGTCCCCTTGAGTTGATCAAACAAGTCATCTATCCTCGGGAGAGGGTATCTGTTCTTGATTGTCACTTAGTTCAAGGTACGATAATCTACACATAATTTGGACGTATCATCCTTTTTTTTCACAAGAAGCATCGGGGCTCCCCAAGGCGATCCACTAGCACGAATGAATCTCTTGGTTCTAAGTTCTTCAATCATCTGGTACAATATCTCTAACTCTAACGACGCCATCCTGTATACTCTCTTCGACACTGGTGCTGCCCCGGGGATCAAGTCTATGGTAAACTCGATCTCTTGCTCTGGCGGCATTCCTGGAAGCTCTTTTGAAAAAACATCTAAAAATTCCTCGACTATCCAGGATAACTGTACTGCTGCTACTGCCATCCGTAATACCGGAGAAGAAGGTTCAACTTCACCTCGGGAAAAGAAAAACTCTGCCTCGCCTGAAATGCTAAAAACAATCCTGCCAATATGGCAGTCTATCCTCGCATACTGGTTCCTTAACCAATCAATCCCTATGATCACATCATAATCGGCCATCGGGAACTCTATCAACCTAGCGAGAAACTCTCGACCGCTAACTACGATCTGACACGAGAAAAACACTCTATCTACTCCCACAAGACCGTTCTCAGTAAGTATATTGAGCCTTACTGATAATAACTCGGGCTCCAGTCCTATCCGTGTCGCAAATTGTGCAGACATAAATAAATACGATACACCAGAGTCAAATAACACTGAAGCCGGAAAGGTGTTGACGAGAATAGTACCTGTCACTACCTCACCTGGCGCTACTCCTTCTTCTCCTATAGTTAAAGCCATCACTTGTCCTTGTCCTCTGGGTGCCGGCCCCTTCTATTGGAACCCTCTCTGCCTATTCTGAACTTGAGCCTGGGCATACTGCTGAGGCCTTTGTTGTTGAAAAGCTTGGGTTTGCGTCGGCAATGGCCTCGGGGATGGGAACTGCTGTGGCTGGACTGGTACTGGTGTTGGACCTCTAACCGATGAACTGGTCATGGCTGGTGATGAGTCAGTCCTGAATGGACAGGACCCTACTTTATGGTCCGGTGCTCCACAAAGCAAACATAATCCTTCTACCTTGCGACATTCAGAAACAACATGCCCAGGCTTCCTACAATAAGAGCAGCCCACGATGGAAGATTGCCTCTGCTTCTGTTGTTGAGGATACATCGAGGTTGAATGTTGAACCGACGTTACTGAGGTCGTCCGCCTCTGAGCTCAAATGGTCAAAGCCCTAGCTGCCGGGGCTGGTGCTGAAGACTGGTTCATCTGATTGTGGGATCGCTTTCGACCTCCTGTCCTGTCCACAATCCTCTGGGAGGTATATTCATGCTTCATAGCTGCCCTCAATACTGTATCGAAAGTCTGATGCTCAAACTGCTCTACCGCCAGTAAAATCTCCAGGTGGAGTCCCTGCTGGAACCGCTGGGCTCTATCGAACTCGGTCGCTACCAAGGTGGGAGCAAACCGACTAAGTCTCGAAACTCAGGCGCATATCTATCGACCGTCCTGCCCATCAGCTGCTTCAGATTAGTGAACCTCGTCTGTAGATCGTACCGAGCTACAGCGTCGAAGTACTTGGTCCAGAATCTCTCACGAAATACTGCCCAGAAAATAGGCGCCACTAATCCAATGGCTTGCGCCGCCCACCAACTGCGGGCTAGATCCAATAACTGCAGGCGCACTATAGCCACCTTCTCATCTTCTGGGGTCTTTACTGCCTCCCAAATCACCTATGTATCCTGAAGCCACGCATCAGCAGCGATAGCATCTTCACTGCTATCAAAGAATGGAGGGTTCAGGCGCTTAAAACTGTTCGCTGCACTATTCCCATGGTGTCCACCTCTGCCCAGAGCATCTGCCACTGCCTGGTGCAAGGCATCTCCTCGACGGTCCTGTGATGCAAGCAACTCCCTGATGAGTCCAACCAAGGCTCCATCATCCTGTCTTGCAGGCTGGGCTAGCTGTACTGGGGGTTCTGGATCTCCGGAAAGCATGACCCGGGAAGCCGCTCCTAAGTGCTGAGCTTGATCCTCTTGTTGCGGAGGTACTCGCTAAGCTCCTTCCGGCTGATTGGCAGGACCAGGAGTAAGGCCGCTGAAGAAAACGACACAGAAAACAATAAGGAAGGACTAGGACAGATCAAAGATACAAGCATGTAATCATGTCAAGATTTCAGGGATTTAGAGGATACGAGCAGAGATCAAAGGCGAGTGCTGATTGAGACATCTATTCAGTAAACCCTCACATATCTTGATTCACAATACCTGTATGGGCCACCACTTAAAACATGTAACGCCCCAGAACCAGAATACTGGAGAGCGGAGGCGGACATAGCCAGCTATGTATATCAAAGTGCAACCCATCTTACTATACAGTCATGGCTGTCTAGATACATGAGGGTTTAACTATAAGCCATCAGTCTCTTATGGTCATGAACAAGCCTATTGTCTCAATCTCATGCAAGGGATAATAGTTACAAGATGTTAGAGCATCAAATATACATTAGTAAGGCGTCCCATACATTACATATTTGGATGATCATGAAGCTAGTCGTACAAAATATAAAGACTAGCAAGAGTTTTAGTCATACATGATCAACCCTAGGATTCGTCAATCATGTTACAGCCCGTAGGCAGACAATAAGTAAGGTACAATCAAGCTAACACGTGCTCGTCGGCTAAACGCCTCAAAATATTTTTACAATAAAGTGGGAGAACAAAAGAGAAATTTACTCATTGCCCGGATTACGCCTGGTGGTCACCATCGGGCTGGAAGGTCGGTAGATCCTCTAGAGCTGCTCCGAAATCTGGTCACACAAAACCAGCTCGGTCAGATCCCAGAAAGAACAAGTGCCACAAAGGAGCTTCCTTAAGAACTAAAACCAGCATATCATAAATAAATATTAAAGATAATTATAAAAGAACCTGATAATAACAGAGACAACAACAGTGAATTGAGTACGAGGAAACCATTCAAGTAGCCAGGTCGCAACCCTTAAACCAAATAAGGACCGGGGTTGTAACCCTTCACCTGAATAGAATCTTATCTCAAATTCTTGTTGGTAAAGTAAAACATAACGAGCATGACGTAGGGTGCAATAAGACAATAAACGAAGAGAGGACACAGAACTGCTCCGGGAGCCAGGTTACAACCCTTAAACCAAACAAGGACCGGGGTTGTAACCCTTCGCCTGAACAGAACTTGGCATCTGATCATTATTGTTGGAGGTAACAATCATGCGATCATACTGGAAACGTTCGTGCACTGAATCTGTATTATACAAGACTGAATCAGACTCCATTCAAACGTTCACGGCCAATCAATGACTACGGCTTTCTACATTAACTAACTAGGGTTGTCACAAGCCTAGTTACTAGCAATATGTAGTAAGATTTTCCTCCAGCCACCAGCCCTGTAGCTAATCCAGGTTATCCAGGCGACTTAGATTTATTAAGCAATGTCTCATTCTTTTCTATGTATCAGTGAATCTAGACATGTGTCCTACTCGTCGGCAGGCTACAAGTCCAACAATGGTGGCCGGGATAACGGGATTGATGGTAACTGGGGAATTCTCTCATGACTATTGGATTATTCTAGTTATTAGCCTTAGCCAGTTTCAGTAGGTACCCCTGACCGTGGTACTCAGGGATCCCCGTCCTAGATATGATGCAAGACAATACTGGTTCATTTACAAAAACACAATCGCCCACGGTGCCCAGGCCATTCATTCTTGTCATGTCATGCTAGCTGTCGCAACAACATATCAAGGTATATCATGATAGGTTTACTTATCAAGAGTGCGCCATGACGGGCCACTATCGTGTTCATGGAACATGCTCAGATTCATACAGTACAAACATTCCATCAAGGGTCATAAGACACAACATAGGGGTGACAACCATAATAGTGAAAGGGTGCAAGGGTGTAACACCCAGTTTTCCAAATGAGGGTAATTTTGAAATTTTGTAATTATAATCATTTAATAAGGATATTTAAATCATATTGTGATTTTTGGTGATTTTTAATCTTTTTAAAACTATTTAAAACAGTGAATTATGATTTTGGTGGTTAACTAGTTAAACCCTAGAATTGCTAAGCCTAGTGACTAACCATGACCAAGGGAGCATAGTCGTGTGATTAGGATGACTAATTACTAGTTTTTAGCCTAAGGGTATATTAGTCATTAGTGATTATTTTGAATTAATTTAATTTAATTAATTGGTGATTTGATTTTTTTGACTTAAACTAGTTGAGACTTGTAGACTAGCCTAGAAGCTAACCCTAGTTAGTGACCTTAGTCTAACCTAAGTTAACCTACTTCTAGTCATTAGAAATTAGTTTAAGATAGGAAGGTTAAGTTTAAGTGAAATTAGTTCATGACTTATGGCTTAAGTCAATGACTTATGATTTATCAATTTCAAGACTTGCAATTAAGCCATAGGCCCATGATTTAAGCCCAAAACCAAATTAAACCCACCCATGGTAGCCACTATTAGGGTTTCCTCTTGCCTATAAGTAATCTCTTAGTGTGTTCTTGCCTCTTTTGTTCTTGCCCTAATTTTGAAAGGAGATGTATTTTCCCATTCCTCTAAAATCCTATTTTATTCATTTTAACTCCTTTTTAACCATAGCCTTTTGCATTAGGATCTAATTTATGTTTGTTTACTGATTTTGGAGGTTCACCTTAGTTTGTGTGCCATTTGGAGATTTGGAGTTGCCATTTGGAATCACTTCCTTTGAAGCTTTTCTTGAGCATTGACACTCAATAGGTAAACCATCTAAACCCATTGTTTTTCCTGATTTCTTTGCATATAAGGCTAGGTTTTAGGGTTTCCTAGCTGTCACGACCCGCACCCTGATTAGGGGCACGAGAACGTGGGTACGTCCAGCCTACGCCGCAGTATCGGCGGTAGAACGTTGTATAGGTCATATATAACATCTAACATCTAACAACAAGATATAGAAACCTGTCATCTCCGCACGGAGGTATAAAATAACATCTCAACTCTATATCTCAAACACAAGTCTAGAAAAGATAGAGCATGATATGGAATCAGATGAAAGAAAGAGACTGAATATAAATAGAGTTATCACTCCACACAAAGTAGATGTCCAACACAAATAAGTACAAGACCTAAAATATAACTAAATCACAACTAACAATCGGAACAATCCGATACAAAATAAAAACTATAAACACTAGACTAGACTAGGCACCCTCTACTGAGCTAGATGCTCCTCAGGCTCCTGAAGGTCACCCTCATGTGTCCCATAGAAGGTAGGACAGTCACCATCATCATCTGTAATATTTTTAACAGGTCCAGTCAGGACAGGAACGAGCACAATACATCTCACGCAGTTCATATCATGTTAGGAAATGTAAAGCATGTAAAGAGTAAGATACATGGACTGTAAAGAAATATATAGAAAAATGAGAGAGATTTGGTAACTGGAAATATCTATATATATGATAAGTAAGAACTGTAGGTAACTTGTGATTTAGAGCATGAGATGGTTATATAAACGGGTTAGGACAATGCAATGGTAACTCCATCATACGTGAGTGTATTATGGACATATACATGATTTTACAAGATTTCACAAGATGGGAATTTTGATAACATAACCATTTCCTACTCACCCTCCCCAATCAATACACAAGGATCCAGTCAAGTTACGTTACCTTACACAAGACGTTTTTATCATGTTTGCTCACGTGATCATGAGAGTACAAGATTGCACAAGAGTATACATGAATAGAGGTATACATGAAATACAAGATGTTCGTGAAAAGCACATGACAACTGTATTTGATGCACCCCGAGGGGGATAACATCGCATGACAAGATCCATATAGTACCAATCCGTGATAATAATGTGACAGCATCATGTAAAGTAATCTAGAGTAAGAATATAAATCCTAACAAGTATGAAATGATCAGAGAATGTACTCGTCTGTCACCCTGTATGACTGATATGAATAGATGTCCGAACTGGTATCACAGAGTCCTATTTAGAGTAAAACAGGTCACAATATATCCACAATGGTAAAAATAGAGTATACAATGCATACTACATGATTCTAGGTCAATCTGGTCAAAAGTCAACTCTTGGTCAACTCTAGTCAACTTTAAAAGTCAAACCAGGTCAAACTAGTCAAAGTTAGGTCAACCAATGTCAACTAGTTAAGGTTTAGTCAAACTTAGCTTAACTAGTCACTTTAGGTTAATCTTAGTCAATTCTAGGTTAAAGTCATCTCTAGTCAAACATTCTAGTCAACTAGGTCAAGTCATCTAGGGTTTGGTCAACCATGGTCAATTTGGTCAAGTCTAAGCCAAAACTAGCCATAGGCCATAGGCTCATGTATCTAGGATACCTCATATAGGTATCTATATCTATATAAAATATAAACCTACCCATATCTATACATATATATATATATATCCCATTTATATATAACATATATACATATACTCTCATATATATACCAACTATATATAGATAACCAAATATATATATATATATATATATATATATATATATATATATATATATATATATATATATATATATATATATATATATATAATACATATATATACATATATAGATAGCTAACATATATACATATATATACATTTTCATATATATATATATATATATATATATATATATATATATATATATATATATATATATATATAAACCCATATATACACTCAACTATATATACCAATATGTAATTATATATAATATAACATATATATATACATAACATATATATAGAGAGAGAATGGAAGGGAGTGAAGGGTTAGGGTTAGGATTTGGGTTAAGGGGGTTTAGGGTTATGGGGGTAGTGGGCTGAACTGTGAAGGGGAGGGGTTCTCAGAAAACTGAGAACCCAAACTCACACACACACATACATAATATACATACATACATATATACATATATATATGTTCACGTGCACCTACACCTATACCCACACACTCATATACACACACATATACATATATAAATATGTATACAACATATATACACTCAAAAACACATATATATTTATAATAAAATCGATTTGAATTCCATTTTGGAAAACTGGAAAATAGCCCAGAAATTGGGATACTGTGCATTGTATCAGAAATTAGGGAAAACCCGATTTCAAACCCTAAACCTAGCTAAGACTCAATACCAATGGTTGGTAATCGTGTCCCTAGGTGTACTTGTGTCCCTCGTGTCCCTAAGTGTCCACCACGACACGACACGACGTGACGTGTCCCAGTAATCAAAAACCAAATCGGGTAACACAGTGCACTAGAATTTGCACTGTATCGTGCACGTGTTCACGTGTCTCGTGCTCACGACACAGGATACGTGAGGTGTCGTGCTCGTGTCCCTAGGTTCTCCTAGGGTTGGTCTAGCTATTAGGTAGCCTGCACAGTGTCCACGTGTCCCCGTGTCCGCGCACGAAGTGCGTATCAGAGGCACTGGTGCGCGCATGTCTGTGCAGTACGTGACCCGTTCGAACGCATTTTCGTGTCCGACGTGACTCGAGAAGTTGTGAGACTCGAGAGCGGGCATGTCAGAGGTTGCCCCCACCTCTGTGCCAAGTGGCACGTGTCCACGTGTTGTGTCGTGTCCGCAATCAGTGTCGGGTAGCATGACAGCGTACTCAGTCTCGTGCACGCGTGTTGAAGGGTCGTGTGCTCCAAACGTGGCACGTAGAGCCTTGTGCTCGTGTCAGTGGGTAGGTGGGGTAGTTAGGTTCGTGTCTAGGTTTCTGTATCGTGTCCACGACACGTGTGGACACGACACGAAGTGTCAAAAAGTAGGGTTTTACAGTGTGCACAGTGTGGTGTTAACAGTATGTTCGTGTCCCATTTTGGACACGGACACGACACGAAGTGTGCTCAATCAACTAGGGTTGTGTCCTACATGTCTAGGGCTACCCAAAAATATATTTTGTTTTACAAAACACTAACTTTTATTCCTAAGTGGCATTTCACCAAACACTAGAATTAAAACATAGATACGTGTCCGATACGGACACCAAATCAAATCCGTATCCTACCAAACTTGACCCACAGCTAGGGTATACCTATATGCATGCAATTATGAAGAGAAAGTCCAATACTAACTAGATTTGAGGCACTTTACCTATTGAGTGAAAACTCAAGGAAAAGCCTAGAATAGGGGGTGTGTCCTCTTCACTTAGTAATGTCCTAGCCTTGTGGAATCTTGATTGCTAGCCTCCCTTGGCACCCTTGATGTTGTAGGGTCCCAATGCAAAAGACTTGGGTGAATTTAGAGCTAATTTGAAGAAGTTGTGGAGGTTTGAAGGTTGAGGGAAATTTCTAGGTTTTTAATACATGCAAAATGGTATGTAAAGGATTTGATGTAGTTATATAAGAAGGGGGGCATGGTTGGGGGTGCCCTTGGCTGGTCATGGCAAGGGGGTGTCCTCTTGCCATCCTTCAAGGTGAAGGCAAGGACTTCTAGGTAAAACTATGATATTTTGAGGGTTTTAAGGAAAATATCTAATATGTAAATATCTTAGATATTTTTCTACCTTAACTAATATGCAATATCCATCCTCTAGTCTCTAGGTTAGTGGCTAACCTCTAGATTAGTGCTAAACTAGGTTAGGAGCTAACATGACACTAATCAACTAATTAAATAATAATAAATTACATAAATCCAATAATTTCCTAGTAAATTACCAAAATACCCCTTAGGCTAAAAAGCCCTAACTTGATGTTCTAAACCTATGGCTAGGCTCATATGATCATGGTTAGTCTCTAGGTTAAGTAATCTCTAAGGTTGCACTAGCAAAACATTAAAATCACAAGTCGTGGTTTTAAATAGTTTTTAAAATGACTAAAAATCACCAAAAATTATAATATGGTTTAAATATCATTACTAAATAATTATAATTACAAAATTTTAAAATTATCCTCATTTTAGAAACTGTGTGCTACAAGTCTACCCTCCTTAGAAAATTTTGTCCTCGAAATTAAAATGGTCATACTCCTTCTAGGTCAAACACCCCAACAATCACAGTCTCAACACACAGTCCGATAATCATATGCGTCTGTCCAAAATTATGATACTCGGAATCTTCGTCATGCTAGTGAGCAAGGCTACGATATTCACAGAGTCCTCGACTAAGGTACATACCTCTAGAATCATGGTATTTAAAATTTTCGCATTGCCGCATGCCTGGCCGCGAAAACCTTAAATTCCCACATCCGAGAAATACGTCCAAAATCCGACTATATGTCCTCACTATGCCAGCTAACATGACTATAGAAGATTCTAGATCCCATAATCGAGACGACCTAGCCCATACGACTTATCTTAGAAGAAAATAACTCATAATGAAATATTCGAACAAAATTTATCAACTACAAGGAACAGATAGAATCGAAATTCCAAGACAGTTATAAGGAGGCAAATGCGGAAATAGAATCGAAAAGGTTGGAAACTGCAATCAGCTCTCCTTCTGCCTGTGCATCATCGATTGCCATGGCGAAAGCTCGCCCCGGCTGGCCTCCCTTGGCCTGCTGCTGATGCTTGACAAACCTCTGCTGCTGAGTCTGCAACGGTGGTCCCGTCTGTTGTCCTGTCGGAGCCCTAGCTCCTGCTGCTGCCTAAGCCAATCATGCCAAGTTTTTGGGACACTCTCTCAACTGATGCTCTGCTGAACCACAAAGCAAACACAGGCCCTGCCTCTTCCTGCAGTCGTCCCATCCGTGACCTTGCTTCTTACAGAAGTTACATATAGGGTGTTGTTGCTGCCTGGGTGCCTGCTGGTGAAGTACATGTCCCTGGCCCTGAAGCGGTTGCTGAACTGGCCTCTGCTGTATGTGAGGGCGCTTGGCTAGCCATGTACTAGAACTAGCCCCTAAGGTATCACTGCCCCTCTTCGGCTTGAGGCCGAAGTCCTCCTCTATAATCTGTGTGTCCATCAATATCTGATCGAACGTCGCGTCACGGCGTCCCGAGGTACGGGTGCGCACTGCATGAATAAGTCCCCTACGGAACTTACGAGCCTTCTGCCCCTCATCCTGGATCATATCGGAAGAGAACCTGCTAAGGCGGAAGAACTCAGCTGCATACTCGTCCACCGACGAGTTCCCCTATACTAGACCCACGAACTGGCCCTCCGATGCTGCAAGAGCCACGTCCGGGAAGAACTTCTCCTTGAAGAGCCTCCGGAAGTTCTCCCATGTCAGCCCTCTCACCGACGTATGAGGATCCGTACGGTACCATGTCAGTGCGATATCGAAGAATCGGCTGGCTGCGGTCGAAACCCAAAGTGCTCTAGGAAGCTCTGCTAGCTCCATGCTCCGCTGCACATCCTCTAGCCAGTCGTCTGCATAGAGGATGCCCTCCGTGCCCGTGAAGTTCCTAGAGCTCATCTTCCTAAAGTCTAATACTGTCCCCGACCTGGACTGCTGCTGGTACGGCTGCTGGCCAGTAGGGCCCTGCACCGTACCCGGTGCCACTCTCTCCACTGCAGCCAGTGCAAGCTGATGCGAGTTCTCTATGCTCTACCTCAGCATCTTAATCTGACGGTGTGACGCCTCCGACTGGCGCTGCGATGCCTCTGCCTGGGCCCGCTGAGTCTCCATCATCTGCTGAAGGAGAAGGAACATATGATGTGTATCCGTCGGTATCGGTGGTGGTGGCGGCAGCATCTCCGGAATGACGACCGAAACCCTCTGGGGTGGAGGTAGTAGACCTCCCTGTGCAACTGCCGGGGTCTCCGGGATAGTGGAATCACTGGGGGCAGTCTCGTGAACCTCCTCCTCAGCCTGGTCAGATCTATCGGGCAAGCTACTCGACCCAGTGGCCTGCGGGTGCGTCTTCGTCATCCTGGAGACGAATTGAAAAAAAGAGATCAATATGGCACATGAGTAGATTTATCAAGGAAGGACAGTTAATTTAATACAAGAGAAGTAATCATGATAATCAAAAGATCAGAAATTTCCTAGGTGTGATTGAGAAACTCCTATCATGTCCTAGGTCCTACGTCCTAATTGCAGGCTCGTAATTAGTACTCTAAGTCGAGCACCATTACGAGATCGCACTAATTGCGACACAGACCTGCATGGGCTACCACAAAAATGTGTCACAACCCGCACCCTGATTAGGGACACGAGAACGTGGGTACGTCCAGCCTACGCCGCAGTGTCGGCGGTAGAACGCTGTATAGGTCATCTATAACATCTAACATCTAACAACAAGATATATAAACATGTCATCTCCGCACGGAGGTATAACATAACATCTCAACTCTATATCTCAAACACAAGTCTAGAAATGATAGAGCATGATATGGAATCAGATGAAAGGAAGAGACTGAATATAAATAGAGTTATTACTCCACACAAAGTAGATGTCCAACACAAATAAGTACAAGACCTGAAATATAACTAAGTCACAACTAACAATCGGAACAATCTGATACAAAAAAAAACTATAAACACTAGACTAGACTAGGCACCCTCTACTGAGCTAGATGCTCCTCAGGCTCCTGAAGGTCACCCTCATGTGTCCCATAGAAGGTAGGACAGTCACCATCATCATCTGTAATATTTTCAACAGGTCCAGTCAGGACAGGAACGAGCACAATACATCTCACGCAGTTCATATCATGTTGGGAAATATAAAGCATGCAAAGAGTAAGATACATGGACTGTAAAGAAATATATAAAAAATGAAAGAGATTTGATAGCTGGAAATATCTATATATATGATAAGTAAGAACTGTAGGTAACCTATGATTTAGAGCATGAGATGGTTATATAAACGGGTTAGGACAATGCAAGGGTAACTCCATCATACGTGAGTGTATTATGGACATATACATGATTTCACAAGATTTCACAAGATGGAAATTTTGATCACATAACCATTTCTTACTCACCCTCCCCAATTAATACACAAGGATCCAGTCAAGTTACGTTACCTTGCACAAGAGGTTTTTATCATGTTTGCTCACGTGATCATGAGAGTACAAGATTGCACAAGAGTATACATGAATAGAGGTGTACATGAAATACAAGATGTTCGTGAAAAGCACATGACAACTGTATTTGATGCACCCCGAGGAGGATAACATCGCATGACAAGATCCATATAGTACCAATCCGTGATAATAACGTGACAGCATCATGTAAAGTAATCTAGAGCAAGAATATAAATCCTAACAAGTATGAAATGATCAGAGAATGTACTCGTCTGTCACCCTGTATGACTGATATGAATAGATGTCCGAACTGGTGTCACAGAGTCCTATTTAGAGTAAAACAGGTCACAATATATCCACAATGGTAAAAATAGAGTATACAATGCATACTACATGATTCTAGGTCAATCTGGTCAAAAGTCAACTCTGGTCAACTTTAAAAGTCAAACTAGGTCAAACTAGCCAAAGTTAGGTCAACCAATGTCAACTAGTTAAGGTTTAGTCAAACTTAGCTTAACTAGTCACTTTAGGTTAATCTTAGTCAATTCTAGGTTAAAGTCATCTCTAGTCAAACATTCTAGTCAACTTGGTCAAGTCATCTAGGGTTTGGTCAACCATGGTCAATTTGGTCAAGTCTAAGCCAAAACTAGCCATAGGCCATAGGCACATGTATCTAGGATACCTCATATAGGTATCTATATCTATATAAAATATAAACCTACCCATATCTATACATATATATATATATCCCATTTATATATAACATATATACATATACTCTCATATATATACCAACTATATATAGATAACCAAATATATATATATATATAATACATATATATATATATATATACATATATAGATAGCTAACATATATACATATATATACATTTTCATATATATATATATATATATATATATATATATATATATATATATATTTTATATATATATATATATATATATATATATATATATATATATATATATATATATATATATATATATATATATATATATATAAACCCATATATACACTCAACTATATATACCAATATGTAATTATATATAATATAACATATATATGGAGAGAGAATGGAAGGGAGTGAAGGGTTAGGGTTAGGATTTGGGTTAAGGGGGTTTAGGGTTATGGGGGTAGTGGGCTGAACTGTGAAGGGGAGGGGTTCTCAGAAAACTGAGAACCCAAACTCACACACACACATACATAATATACATACATACATATATACATATATATATGTTCACGTGCACCTACACCTATACCCACACACACATATACATATATAAATATGTATACAACATATATACACTCAAAAACACATATATTTATAATAAAATTGATTTGAATTCCATTTTAGAAAACTGGAAATAGCCCAGAAATTGGGATACTGTGTATTGTATCAGAAATTGGGGAAAACCCGATTTCAAACCCTAAACCTAGCTTAGACTCAATACCAATGGTTGGTAATCGTGCCCCTAGGTGTACTTGTGTCCTTCGTGTCCCTAAGTGTCCACCACGACACGACACGACGTGTCCCAGTGATCAAAAACCAAATCGAGTAACACAGTGCACTGGAATTTGCACTGTATCGTGCACGTGTTCACGTGTCTCGTGCTCACGACACAGGACACGTGAGGTGTCGTGCTCGTGTCCCTAGGTTCGCCTAGGGTTGGTCTAGCTATTAGGTAGCCTGCACAGTGTCCACGTGTCCCCGTGTCCGCGCACGAAGTGCGTATCAGAGGCACTGGTGCGCGCGTGTCTGTGCAGTACGTGACCCGTACGAACGTATTTTCGTGTCCGACACGACTCGAGAAGTTGTGAGACTCGAGAGGGGGCATGTCCGAGGTTGCCCCCACCTCTGCGCCAAGTGGCACGTGTCCACGTGTTGTGTCGTGTCCGCAATCAGTGTCGGGTAGCAGGACAGCGTGCTCAGTCTCGTGCACGCGTGTCGAAGGGTCGTGTGCTCCACACGTGGCACGTAGAGCCTTGTGCTCGTGTCCGTGGGTAGGTGTGGTAGTTAGGTTCGTGTCTAGGTTTTTGTATTGTGTCCACGATACGTGTGGACACGACACGAAGTGTCAAACAGTAGGGTTTTACAGTGTGCACAGTGTGGTGTTAACAGTGTGTTCGTATCCCGTTTTGGACACGAACACGACACGAAGTATGCTCAATCAACTAGGGTTGTGTCCTATATGTCTAGGGCTACCCAAAAATATATTTTGTTTTACAAAACACTAAATTTTATTCCGAAGTGGCATTTCACCAAACACTAGAATTAAAACATAGATACGTGTCCGATACGGACACCAAACCAAATCCGTATCCTACCAAACTTGACCCACAGCTAGGGTATACCTATATACATGCAATTATGAAGAGAAAACACAATATTAACTAGGTTTGAGGCACTTTACCTATTGAGTGAAAACTCAAGGAAAAGCCTAGAATAGGGGGGTGTCCTCTTCACTTGGTGATGTCCTAGCCTTGTGGAATCTTGATTGCTAGCCTCCCTTAGCACCCTTGATGTTGTAGGGTCCCAATGCAAAAGTCTTGGGTGAATTTAGAGCTAATTTGAAGAAGTTGTGGAGGTTTGAAAGTTGAGGGAAATTTCTAGGTTTTTAATACATGCAAAATGGTATGTAAAGGATTTGATGTAGTTATATAAGAAGGGGGGCATGGTTGGGGGTGCCCTTGGCTGGTCATGGCAAGGGGGTGTCCTCTTGCCTTCCTTCAAGGTGAAGGCAAGGACTTCTAGGTAAAACTATGATATTTTGAGGGTTTTAAGGAAAATATCTAATATGTAAATATCTTAGATATTTTTCTACCTTAACTAATATGCAATATCCATCCTCTAGTCTCTAGGTTAGTGGCTAACCTCTAGATTAGTGCTAAACTAGGTTAGGAGCTAACATGACACTAATCAACTAATTAAATAATAATAAATTACATAAATCCAATAATTTCCTAGTAAATTACCAAAATATCCCTTAGGCTAAAAAGCCCTAACTTGATGTTCTAAACCTATGGCTAGGCTCATATAATCATGGTTAGTCTCTAGGTTAAGTAATCTCTAAGGTTGCACTAGCAAAACATTAAAATCACAAGTCGTGGTTTTAAATAGTTTTTAAAATGACTAAAAATCACCAAAAATCATAATATGGTTTAAATATCATTATTAAATAATTATAATTACAAAATTTCAAAATTACCCTCATTTTAGAAACTGGGTGCTACACTAGCTGTCCCCGAGATTTGGGCACAATTTGCGTCCATTTCGTGTCCGTATCGGACACGTATCATAATAGGAATATAGGTGTTTGTAGAAATGCCTCTTAGGAAATTATTTTCGTATTTTTGAAAACTAATTACATATATTTGTAGATCTAGGTGTGTGTATGAATATTTGTGAAGGTTGTTTAGTGTTTCGTTTCTGTTTATGTAGAGATTTTTGGCCTGGACACGCAGCACGAGCCCTAGGCTGTGTCCTGCCTATCGGGGGCTAGAACTCGAGATACAGGACACGTCGAGACCCAATTTTTTGTGGGGAGCAAGTGGCAGTGACTGTAACCAGGCTCCCAAAATTTGGGAGCATCTCGTGGAGTAAACGCGGCGCAATCGCGCCCGCACTGGCCGCGCACTGTCGCGCGCAGGCGGCTGTACGCACGCACAGGCACTGCTGACACAAGGTTCGTGTCGTGCCTATGTGTCACATGGACACGATTCAGGCTGACACGAACCTAGACCTACCCTAGGCGTACCTCTGGACACACACACGAATTATGTCGTATCGTGTGTCGTGTGTTAGACGCGCGTGCACACGTGTACGATGTTTATATGTGCACAGTTGTGTGTCTGTGTTCGTGTAGTTCTTGGACACGATTCGTTTTCAGTTCTTGGGTACACTCACATGTGTGACACCTATTACCAACCTATGCTTCGTAATTTTAATGATTAATTAGGTTGAATTCCTTGATTCCCAATGAGGTCTGATACGCTCTGATACTGAGTTGAATTTTCAGTTCTTAATTTGCATTTGCTCTGATTTTAATGCTGTTAAATGTTAAATTTTAGACTCACCTACATATGTATTAGGTTGCAGAGATATTAGGTTATGATTGTGTTGAGGAATGGGGTTTGGATTTTGATTTGGGTAGTTAACGGATGGACTGTTCTTAATTGAACTGTCATTTTGGTTTGGGTAAAATCTGAGATTTACCTATTCCTGTCATCTATTTCCCTATGCACACAGATTTACATTCCTGTTACACATAAATATCACACACACCCTATTTTAATTCCGGACTGATTACCTGTTTCCTGCTACACTAAGACATTTACACACACACACACATCCCACACACTGTCACACACACACTCTACTGTCACTGTTTGTGACTCACACAAACATGGGACCGATTTCCTAAATAACTCACACACACACATTCCTACACTAACCCACATTCCTGTCACTGATATGTTTTCCCCACATAATTGTATCGCACATCACACTAATTCCTGTCATGTTGCACACTGTTTCTCCCCTATGTAAACACACACAGCCACACTTATTCACACATACAAATCTGACATGCCTACACCCTCTATGTGACACCATATCACACACACTCTAATACACTACACCACACACACATGTTAGACATATGCCTACACTCTATGGCATTCACCACCCACACACACACCCTCTAATCTAGATTCCTGTCACACACAGGAAATACCTTTTACACACACACTCACACTCTCATATACACACACACACACATTTACCTTGATTTATGTATTCCCCTTTATATATATATATATATATATATATATATATATATATATATATATATATATATATATATATATATATATATATATATTATATAAATATATATATATATATATTTATATATATATTTATATATATATAAATATATTTATATATATATATATATATATATATATATATATTTATATATATAATAAAATATATATATATATATATATATATATATATATATATATATATATATATATATATATATATATATATATATATAATATCTAACCTAGTGAATATGTGAATATGTAATGTGAGTGTGATAAATGTATAGCCTAATGTGATGGGTGCAATGTGATTAGGTAATGTGAAATAGATATGGCATTTGCCTGTATAGATAATGTGTAGTGTAATGCCAATATTGTATTGACATGTATATGGTGTATATAGATAATGGTATGTGAGTGTAATATATAGATTTATAGCCTAATGTGAATGTGTAGTGGGTTATGAAGTAGGGATTTCATAAGCCTATTTGTGTTTGGCCCATGGCCTAGGTAAAATGGCCTATGGCATGTGGTGGATACACTTGTGTATCACTAGGCTAGGGTGACTTGTATGGTATTTGGTTAGTTGACCTAGATTGACTTATTAAGCCTAGGTTTGACCAACCTAGACTAGTTTGACCAAGTTTAACCTTGTCTGACCTAGTTTGACCTAACTAGACTAGAATTAACCTAGTCTGACTGTTAGGGTTGACTAGAGTTGACCAAAGGTTGACTTTAGCCTAGATTGACCCTAAACATCATGTAGATGCTTTGTAGCAGTCTATTTCATTATTTTAGACATGTTGTAACTTGTGTTGCACTAATTAGGAGACAGACACCTCTCCTCAGGCAGTACACCCTCTTCGGACATTCAGTTATCAGGCGAGTACATTCTCTGACCGTTTTATACTTGCCAGGATTTATATTCTTGCTCTAGATTACTTTACTTGATGCTGACACGTTGGTAGCACAGATTGGTACTATATGGATCTTTTTATGAGATGTTATCCCCCTCGGAAGCATCGGATACTGCATACTTTGTGCGTTTCATGAATCATCACGTATCTCTATGCTTCTACTAATTCACGAATCGCTTGTGACACATGTACTCTCATGTTCACAGAGCCATCATGAATCACCTTCACGTATCACTCATTTTTTGAGCCATGTGAAGTTTCACGAATCTTAACATAACTTGAACAGATCCTTGTGTATTGATTGGGGATGGGGGAGTAGAAATAGCATGTGAATAATATCCAAGTAGCTGTAGTCATGAATCACTCTTAGCTGTAGTCATGAATCTCCTATGCCATTTACATGTTTATATTTTACTCTGACTCACTAGTCACTGTTAGTTCTCTATTTATAGTAGATATTTCCTTACAGTTATCTCATTTACTTCATATATTTCTCTTTTCAGCGTTTCATGTATCTTACTCTATTGTATGCTTTATTCTTCCTAACTTGATATGAACTGCGTGAGATGTATTATGCTCATTCCTGTCCTGACTGGACCTGTTGAAAATATTACAGAGGATGAGGATGAGGCCCTATGTACCACCTATTACGGAGTAGGCTTAGACGACACCTACGACTTGGTTCCTCTGGAGGACCCAGCTGCAGTACAGGATGTTACTTCCAAAGTCTAGGCTAGATAGCTAGGCTTTATCTTTTTCAGCATTGTTTATTCGACTTTCAGTTTTTGTTCTGAGATGTTGTATATATTTAGAGACTTGTATTGAGCTGGGTGTTTCTTGAGTTGTTATCTTAGACACTTAGACTCTCTGGTTGTATTTATATGGATCCTTTCATTTCAGTATTTATCTATCTATCTTTCTATCTTATCATTCTGCCTTAGATGTGATTGAGACTGTATATTGCTATGTCACCTCCATTCGGAGTGTATATACTATACAGGTACCTTTATATTGTTAGATGATTGATCTAGGACAGCGTTCTACCGCCGACACTGCGGCGTAGGCTGGACGTTGTTACGTTCTCGTACCCTCACAGTGGGTGCGGGTCGTGACACGTTTTTAGTGGTGGCCCATGCAGGTCTAGTTTATGTAGTGGTATTCGAACTAGAGTATCACTACAGCCTGGAGTAGGATTAGAATATTTTTGGAGGTACTCAATCACATTAAAAAAACTCTTATTCAGATTCCGTATATCTACATTTGCTGCTTATTGTCTCCCTTGAATATAACTGTCCTCCCTTGCTATTTCGACTCATTCTCAGCAATTATTTCTTTGATCTGTCTCCAGGATGGTTGAGACGAGATCACATCGCCAGGGCCAGGGGGACGCCGATGAGAGGTCTGCCACCTCTCATACTCAGCAGCCAGCCCGTGGTACCGCAACCCCAGTCATGCCAGCTGGGTTCGGCGTTTCAGCTGCGTTCGAAGGAGCCCCTCCACCTGTAACACATGGGCCGAGTCCGGAGATTCCAGAGGTGCTTCAGCAGCAGCAGCCGCCTTCGGGGACAATTGATGTAGTTCAGATGTTCATGTTCTTTCGGCAGTTCATGGAGGACAAGCAGCAGCAGCAGCAGAGGTAGGAAACAGAGATTAGTCGGGGCATTGATCTGGCCCTGACTACAATAGAGAGAGTAGTAGCTCAGCCAGCGGCAGTCCAGTAGCCACACCCTCCGAAGGAGAAGGGCATCCAGGATTTTTAGAAGATGCACCCAAGGGACTTTCGAGGGAAAAAGGGGATTCTGTATGCCGACGAGTGGATCGAGCATATGAAGGAGATATTCAGATTGGCTGAGATCCTGGTAAGGATTCAGATTGAGACAGCGGCCAGCATGATGTAGGATCTGGCTCGCACATGGTACAAGACCGATCCGCGGGTTGGTACTCCGGGACAGACTTGGGCAGCATTCAAGAAGTTGTTCAAGGAGAAATTCTTCCCGGATGCAGCGCTAGGAGCCCTCGTGACTCAGTTCGAGGCCCTAGTCCAGGGGAGCCAGTCTTTGGAGGAGTACTCAGAGGAGTTCTGTCGTCTGGACAGATTTGTGGAGGGACTGTCCGAGGCGACGAAGGCCCGGAGATTCAGGAAGGGATTGGTAAAAGAGGTCAAGTCCTATACCAAGAGTGCTCGCAGCGCTACCTATGAGGAGATCCTAGTAGATGCATTAGCCGCAGAGGATGATCTTGAGCTTAGGCTCAAGAGGGGGCAAGACATCCAGGGAGCTAATGGTAGCGGAGGACCGGCCAAGAGGCCGTACGTTCAGCATCAGTTTTAGCAGCAGTTCCAGGGTCAGGGCCATCAGCAGGGACAACAGCAGCCCAGACAGCATCAGGCATGCAGACAGCAGACAGTCTGTTGTCCCTACTGCAAGAAGCTGGGGCATGGATGGGGTGAGTACAGGAAGAGGCTGGGCAAGTGCCTACTATGTGGAGCAGCGGACCACCAGCTGAGGGAGTGTTCCCAGTATATAGGCAGAGTAGCACAAGGAGCAGCACCAGGAGGAGGAGCCAAGGCTCCGGTAGGTCAGTAGTGGGGACCGTTACAGACACAGCAGCAGAGATTTGTGTAGTATCTGCATCAGGCTGGAGGAGGCCAGCAGGGACGAGCTTACGCCATGACAGTCGAGGATGCTCAGGCAGTGGGAGAGGTGCTTGCAGGTTCTGTTCTTTTCGATTGCATTCCCACCTTGCCTCATTATATCTATCTTGAAATTCAATTCTATCTGTTCTTATCTGCTTCCTTATTTGTTGATAAGTTTTGATCTGGCATTTCTTTTCGATTTGATTTTCTTCCGAGATAAGTCGTATGGGCTAGGTCGCCTAAGTTATGGGATTTAGAGTCTTCTATAGTCATGTTAGCTGGCATAGTGAGGACATATAGTCAGATTTTGGATGTATTTCTCGGGTGTGGGAATTTAAGGTTTTCGCGGCCAAGCATGCGGTAATGCAAAAATTTTAAATACCATAATTCTAGAGGTATGTACCTTAGTCGAGGGCTCTGTGATTATCGTAGCCCTGCTCACTAGCATGACGAAAATTCTGAGTATCATGATTTTGGACAGACGCATATGATTATCGGACTGTGTGAATTGAGACTTTGATTGTGGGGTGTTTGACCTAGGAGGATTACTACCATTTTAATTTCGAGGAGGAAATTTTTCTAAAGAGGGTAGACTTGTAACACCCAGTTTTCTAAATGAGGGTAATTTTGAAATTTTGTGATTATAATCATTTAATATGGATATTTAAATTATATTGTGATTTTTGGTGATTTTTAATCTTTTTAAAACTATTTAAAACAGTGAATTATGATTTTGGTGGTTAACTAGTTAAACCCTAGAATTGCTAAGCCTAGTGACTAACCATGACCAAGGGAGCATAGTCATGTGATTAGGATGACTTATTACTAGTTTTTAGCCTAAGGTTATTTTAGTCATTAGTGATTATGTTGAATTTATTTAATTTAATTAATTGGTGATTTGATTTTTTTTTGACTTAAACTAGTTGAGACTTGTAGACTAGCCTAGAAGCTAACCCTAGTTGGTGACCTTAGTCTAACCTAGGTTAACCTACTTCTAGTCATTAGAAATTAGTTTAAGGTAGGAAGGTTAAGTTTAAGTGAAATTAGTTCATGACTTATGGCTTAAGTCAATGACTTATGATTTATCAATTTCAAGACTTGCAATTAAGCCATAGGCCCATGATTTAAGCCCAAAACCAAATTAAACCCACCCATGGCAGCCACTATTAGGGTTTTCCCTTGCCTATAAGTAATCTCTTATTGTGTTATTTTCTTTTTTGTTCTTGCCCTAATTTTGGAAGGAGAGGTATTTTTCCATTCCTCTAAAATCCTATTTTATTCATTTCAACTCCTTTTTAACCCTAGTCTTTTGCATTAGGATCTAATTTATGTTTGTTTACTGATTTTGGAGGTTCACCTCAGTTTGTGTGCTATTTGGAGATTTGGAGTTGCCATTTGGAATCACTTCCTTTGAAGCTTTTCTTGAGCATTGACACTCATTAGGTAAACCATCTAAACCTATTGTTTTTCCTGATTTCTTTGCATATAAGGCTAGGTTTTAGAGTTTCCTAGCTGTCCCCAAGATTTGGGCACAATTTGTGTACATTTCGTGTCCGTATCGGACACGTATCATAATAGGAATATAGGTGTTTGTAGAAATGCCTCTTAGGAAATTATTTTCGTATTTTTGAAAACTAATTACATAGATTTGTAGATCTAGGTGTGTGTATGAATATTTGTGAAGGTTGTTTAGTGTTTCGTGTCCGTTTGTGTCGAGATTTTTGGCCTGGACACGCAGCACGAGTCCTAGGCTGTGTCCTGCCTATCGGGGGCTAGAACTCGAGATACAGGACACGTCGAGACCCATTTTTTTGTGGGGATCAAGGGGCAGTGACTGTCACCATGCTCCCAAAATTTGGGAGCATCTCGTGGAGTACACGCGGCGCAATCGCGCCCGCTCTGGCCGTGCGCTGTCGCGCGCAGGCGGCTGTACGCACGCACAGGCACTGCTGACACGGGGTTCGTGTCGTAGCTATGTGTCACGTGGACACGATTCAGGCTGACACGAACCTAGACCTACCCTATTCGTACCTCTGGACACGCACATGAGTTGTGTCGTGTCGTGTGTCGTGTGTTAGACGCGCGTGCACACGTGTACGATGTTTATATGTGCACGGTTGTGTGTCTGTGTTCGTGTAGTTCTTGGACACGATTCGTGTCCAGTTCTTAGACATGAAGACACTTCCTAGTACACTCACATGTGTGACACCTATTACCAACCTATGCTTCATAATTTTAATGATTAATTAGGTCGAATTCCTTGATTCCTAATGAGGTCTGATACGCTCTGATACTGAGTTGAATTTTCAGTTCTTAATTTGCATTTGCTCTGATTTTAATGCTGTTAAATGTTAAATTTTAGACTCTCCTACATATGTACTAGGTTGCAGAGATATTGGGTTATGATTGTGTTGAGGAATGGGGTTTGGATTTCGATTTGGGTAGTTAACTGATGGACTGTTCTTAATTGAACTGTCATTTTGGTTTGGGTAAAATCTGAGATTTACATATTCCTGTCATCTATTTCCCTATACACACTGATTTACATTCCTGTTACACACAGATATCACACACACCCTATTCTAATTTCTGACACTGATTACCTGTTTCCTGCTACACTAAGACATTTACACACACACACATACATCCCACACACTGTCACACACACACACTCTACTCTCACTGTTTGTGACTCACAGAAACCTGGGACTGATTTCCTAATTAACTCACACACACACACATTCCTACACTAACCCACATTCCTGTCACTGATATGTTTCCCCCACATAATTGTATCACACATCACACTAATTCCTGTCATGTTACACACTGTTTCTCCCCTATGTAAACACACACAGCCACACTTATTCACACACACAAATCTGACATGCCTATACCCTCTATGTGACACCATATCACACACACTCTAATACACTACACCACACACACATATGTTAGACACATGCCTACACTCTATGGCATTCACCACCCACACACACACCCTCTAATCTAGATTCCTGTCACACATAGTAAATACCTTTTACACACACACTCACACTCTCATATATACACACACACACACACATTTACCTTGATGTATGTATTCCCCTTTATGTGTATGTATATATATATATATATATATATATATATATATATATATATATATATATATATATATATATATATATATATATATATATATATATATATATATATATATTTTATATATATATATATATATATATATATATATATATATATATATATATATATATATTTTCCCCCTTTATGTGTATGTATATATATAAATATATAAATATATATATATATATATATATATATATATATATATATATATATATATATATATATATATCTATATATATATATATATATATATAGATAGATAATATCTAACCTAGTGAATATGTAAATATGTAATGTGAGTGTGATAAATGTATAGCCTAATGTGATGGGTGCAATGTGATTAGGTAATGTGAAATAGATATGGCATTTGCCTGTATAGATAATGTGTAGTGTAATGCCAATATTGCATTGCCATGTATATGGTGTATATAGATAATGGTATGTGAGTGTAATATATAGATTTATAGCCTAATGTGAATGTGTAGTGGGTTATGAAGTAGGGATTTCATAAGCCTATTTGTGTTTGGCCCATGGCCTAGGTAGAATGGCCTATGGCATGTGGTGGATACACTTGTGTATCACTAGGCTAGGGTGACTTGTATGGTATTTGGTTAGTTGACCTAGATTGACTTATTAAGCCTAGGTTTGACCAACCTAGACTAGTTTGACCAAGTTTAACCTTGTCTGACCTAGTTTGACCTAACTAGAATAGAATTGACCTAGTTTGACTGTTAGGGTTGACTAGAGTTGACCAAAGGTTGACTTTAGCCTAGATTGACCCCAAACATCATGTAGATGCATTGTAGCAGTCTATTTCATTATTTTAGACATGTTGTAACTTGTGTTGCTTTGATTAGGAGACAGACACCTCTCCTCAGGCAGTACACCCTCTTCGGACATTCAGTTATCAGGCGAGTACATTCTCTGACCGTTTCATACTTGCCAGGATTTATATTCTTGCTCTAGATTACTTTACTTGATGCTGACACGTTGGTAGCACGGATTGGTACTATATGGATCTTTTTATGAGATGTTATCCCCCTCGGGAGCATCGGATACTGCATGTTTTGTGTGTTTCACGAATCATCACGTATCTCTATGCTTCCACTGATTCACGAATCGCTTGTGACACATGTACTCTCGTGTTCACAGAGCCATCATGAATCACCTTTACGTATCACTCATTTTATGAGCCATGTGAAGTTTCACGAATCTTAACATAACTTAAACAAATCCTTGTGTATTGATTGGGGATGGGGGAGTAGAAGTAGCATGTGAATAATATCCAAGTAGCTGTAGTCATGAATCACTCTTAGCTGTAGTCATGAATCTCCTATGCCATTCACATGTTTATATTTACTCTGACTCACTAGTCACTGCTAGTTCTCTATTTATAGTAGATATTTCCTTACAGTTATCTCCTTTACTTTATATATTTCTCTTTTCAGCGTTTCATGTATCTTACTCTATTGCATGCTTTATTCTTCCTAACTTGATATGAACTGCGTGAGATGTATTGTGCTCATTCCTGTCCTGACTGGACCAGTTAAAAATATTACAGAGGATGAGGATGAGGCCCTATGTACCACCTATTACGGAGCAGGCTTAGACGACACCTGTGACCTGGTTCCTTTGGAGGACCCAGCTGCAATACAAGATGCTACTCCCATAGTCTAGGCTAGATAGCTAGGCTTTATCTTTTTCAGCATTTTTTATTCGACTTTCAGTTTTTGTTCTGAGATGTTGTATATATTTAGAGACTTGTATTGAGCTGGATGTTTCTTGAGTTGTTATCTTAGACACTTAGACTCTCTGGTTGTATTTATATGGATCCTTTTATTTCAGTATTTATCTATCTATCTTTCTATCTTATCATTCTGCCTTAGATGTGATTGAGACTGTATATTGCTATATCACCTCCATTCGGAGTGTATATACTGTACAGGTACCTTTATATTGTTAGATGATTGACCTAGGACAAAGTTCTACCGCCGATACTGTGGTGTAGGCTGGGCGTTGTTACGTTCTCGTACCCTCACAGTGGGTGCGGGTCATGACAAAGGGCTGGGGAAGGAGTCATGCGGCTAAGGAATCAGGATCATGACCTATGCGGCCAAGGAGGAACAAGCCTATGTGGCCAAAGGAGAAAGGGCTCATGCGGCTAAGGAAATAGGGGCTCATGCGGCTCGGGGAAGCAGGGGCTCATCGGCTAAGGAAGCAGGGGCTCATGCGGCCAGGAGCGCTTATGCGGTTCGGGCCAAGCGGCCAGGAGCAAAAGGGGCTCATGCGGCTCGGGGAGAACGGCTCATGCGGCTCGGGGACTGCCAAGAACCATACGGCTCGAGGAGAACAGGGTCATGCGGCAATGAGTCATGCGGCCAAGACCGCATGAAGACAAAATGCTTATGCGGCCGCCAGGGAAGGGTTCATGCGGTCGAAGTCAACCCCGACATGCGGCAAGGGCCATGCGGCTAAGGGGATGGGGTCTTATGCGGCTGGAGGCGCTGGAACCATGGCCTATGCGGCCAAGGGGGAAACTTGTCGCATAAAGGCCATGCGGTTAAGCACTGTTCTTCTTCTCCAATTTTTTCGAGAAGAAGAACCATGAAAGCCACGGCTTCCAAGCTCCAATAATCCTCCATTTAAGGTCCGAATCCAGACTTCCATAGGTCAAAATAGGGCAGAATAAAATTATCTACAACATGGAACCATCGAAACTTAAAATAACAAGTTAATTGTTAGATCAAAACTGGAGAAAAACCGAAAAATGGGTTTAAACTAGAACTACATGATCAAGACTTTAGACTGAAAAATGCCAAGTTCTAAGGAGGCTAAGAATAGAGAAAAGAAGACATTAAAGCAATAAAAATGGAGTTCTCTCGTGAAGCAAGCTGCACTTACCGGGGGGTAGGTGGAGCTCTACGCTTAGGAGGAAGAAGAAGAAGGAGGAGTAAATGCTGAGTTATGAGGAGAGAGAAAAGTAGGTGGGATATAAATGGGGTTAGTGGTGGGGGTAGGTGGATGGTCTAGATGAACCGGCCCAAACCACACCAATCCAAAAGCTTGCCCAGACTAAGCCGAACCATGAAATACGACAATGAACCAAGAAATGCAACATGCACAATAAACCATGACTAGCTAAATTACGAGCCTGAATACGTACACGTATACCAAAATACATAATACGAACTACGGGCGTTACAATAGATACATGTTAGTTTTCAATTTGTATTAGTTCCTAGGTTTAGATATATAGGTAGAGTTATATATAAATCTGAATGTATATATATAGGTAAGCTGTGAGAGGGTTGGATAGGGTTATGGGGAGGATGAGATACTGTGAGGAGCTCAGGTTGGACTGAGATATGGGGTTTGAGTTGAAGGTTGAGAGATTAGGCTTTGTGAGTTGGTTTAGAGAGGGAGAAATACAGCAGCAGTGCAGTGAACAGCAGTGAGCATAGGCCACTGCCTTGCTTGGCTGCCAGGCTTGGCATTTGCCAAGGCTACTGCTTGGCATGGCATGGGCTTTAACAATAGGCTAGCAACAAGTGGCACATAGCCACTTGACCAATTGGCCTTAGGCCTTGGCTTTAGTCCTTGGGTTGATTTCCTTTTGAGTGTGTCTAGTGTGTGTGTTTATGTGAGTTAGAGTTTAAGTTAGAAATTGAGTTAGTAGGTTAAATGGTCTAGATGTTAGGTTTTGGTTTGATGTTGGTGTGAGTGTGTGCCTTGGCTTTAGGCCTTGGGTTGATTTCTTTTTGAGTATGTGAGTGAGAGTGTGAGTTAGTTTGAGAGATGGATTTGAGTGTTAGAAAATAGCTAGATGAGAGAGTGAGTAGTATGAGAGTTTGTGTTTGAGTTAGAATATGAGTGTGAGCATGAGTGTTAGCTCTTAGGTTGGAGGCATGAATGGTATGTTAGTGGTATGAGTAGTAGTGTGTTGGTGTGACATTGAGTTGGTATAAGGTAATGTTGGTTTTTGGATACCTAGATTTGTATCTTAGTAGGGAATTGTTGGTATAAGATACTTAGACTGGAGTTTAACCCAAGTTTGACTCCTAGTTGACCAATCTTGACTTGTTGACCAAATTTGACCTAGAGTTGACCTAGGGTTGACTAGAGTTGACCAGTTGACCAAAAGTCAACTGTAAGTCAACCCTTAACCTAGATTGACTTGCTTTGACTTGCTATGACCTAGTATGACCTAATATGACTTTGTTTGATCTAGTTTGACTTGCTTTGACTTGCTATGACCTAGTATGACCTAATATGACTTAGTTTGACTTTGTTTGACCTAGTTTGACCTAGACAGTTGACCAGGTTTGACTTAGAGTTGACTTTGACCTAGATTTGACTTAGAATCATGTAGATTGTATCATACACTTCAATTACCTTATTTTTGAATATATCATAACCTGTAAATTATTTTAAATAGGACTCTGTAACACTAGTTCGGACATCTATTCATATCAGTCATACAGGGTGACAGGTGAGTACATTCTCTGATCGTTTCATACTTGTCAGGACTTATATTCTTGCTCTAGATTACTTTACTTGATACTGGCACGATTGTTATCACGGATTGGTACTATATGGATCTTCTCTTGCGATGTTACCCCCATTGTGTTCAACAAATACATATTGTGATGTGCGTTTCACGAACATATTGTATTTATTGTACACCCCTATTCATGTATACTCATTGTGCATCTTGTACTCTCATGATCACATGAGCTTCATGGAGAACTATTGTACAGGTAACGTAACTGGATTGGATCCATGTGTATTGATTGGGGAGGGTGAGTAGAAAATAGTTATGTAATCAAAGCCCATCTTGTACAACTATTGTATATGTCCATTGTACACTCACGTATGATGGAGTTACCATTGTTATTGTATAACCTAACCCGTTTACATAACCATATTGTGCTCTAAATCACTAGTACTTGCAGTTTTACTTATCCTATATATATTTTCAGTTATAATATCTCTCTTGTTTTCATGTACATCTTCTTACAGTTCATGTATCTTACTCTTTTGTATGCTTTATATTTTCTAACATGTTATGAACTGCGTGAGATGTATTGTGCTCGCTCCTGTCCTGACTGGACCTGTTAAAATATTACAGATAATGATGGTGACTGCCCTAACTTCTATGGGGCACATGAGGGTGACCTTCAGGAGCCTGAGGAGCATCTAGCTCAGTAGAGGGTGCCTAGTCTAGTCTAGTATTTATAGTTTTCAGTTTGTATCGGATTGTTCCGATTGTTAGTTGAGACTTAGTTATATTTCAGGACTTGTATTTATTTGTGTTGAACATTTACTTTGTGTGGTGTGATAACTCTATTTATATTCAGTTCCTTTCTTTTATCTGATTCCATATCGTGCTCTATCTTTCCTAGACTTGTGATTGAGATATAGAGTTGAGATGTTATATTATACCTCCGTACGGAGATGGCAGGTTTATATATCTTTTGTTAGATGTTATAGATGACCGATACAGCGTTCTACCGCCGACACTACGGCATAGGCTGGACGTATCCACGTTCTCGTGCCCCTAAAAAGGGTGCGGGTCGTGACAACAATGGTCAATACTGACCGAGACATTCATTTTGAAGCAGACAACATAAAATATCAAATTCAACAAACATTTGAAACTTTAATTTGAAATTATATATCATTCAATTCTGTTCCAAAACTACATATATTACCCACCATCTTACATTTTTTTCAAAAGACTAGAATTTAGATATTAAAAACTCTCCAAAAACCCTTCAAAAAGTTTAAGATATCATTCAATTCATGCATAGAACCATATACATTTTTTTTCAAAATATCTACAATCCCTCCAGAAAACTCATAAACACAGGAATGCTCTTTTCAAATGTATCATAGCTAGGATGTACTTAAACGCGAGTCGATCCTTCAACAAGCATATTAGTCCCTGAACAAGCTTCGACACTGGAATTAAAATATCCAAAAAAATGTTAGTTTTCCTGGAAAGCACTATCATTGAAAATATAAATAAAATGTCTTATAAAATTCGTCAATTGGAGCCCTAAAAGGGCCTATTTTGATCTATCGTTATTTAGAATCCTGATTAATCTAAGTGCACCTAGTTGAAGTATAATATTGGAATAAGTACATTGAATTTTTAATTGTGATAAGCATAAAGTGCATCACTCTAGATCAAGATAAACAATAAGATATTCCCCAAGCATCTAGGAGGTTAATTTTCAAATCAACAGCGTGTAAACCTACTAGTTAAAGATCCTCAATTAATTTTTAATATATATGATTGCTTTAAATGTGTCTAGGACCATGTTAGTAATGAAATATAATACAACATGTATGGTTTCAAGTTACTACTTCCAATGTCAACTAAAATCAAGTCAGATGAGAAATCATATTGTATATTGTAGAAATACATGATAGATAAACTTAACAACATTTCAGGACTTGAACCCAAATATAGCTATCAACTAATCAAGGAAAACTAACAATTTCTAATCTAGGATGCAGTCATTATAATCTAACTTAAACACAAGGTCCTTAACCAGTCTCATAAACTGCAGCCACACAAGGAATTAACCTCATAACAAAGCAAAAAAAAGTGAGAGTTGCCTTCCCTCCTACCCAAAATAAGGGCTCTCTTCTAGAGACAAATATCAGAGGCAAACATTTCTAATTTCACGATTGTTCCAATATAAGTAGTTATCTCCATTATTGAATAGGTCACACCCTACTTCGCAGGTAGATATCTACTAAAGTATATTGATCTATGTTGCATGGTCAAGGCCTTGGGGATGCCTATGCCAATATCCAGTACTGATCGGGGTATGGATTCAGCCAGAGTTTGGATCTAGTTGAGGTCGGACCTGTCTAAATAAGAATCTAGATCTAAATCAATGTGAACTTCCGGCTGGTTTCATACAGTTTATATGGTTTAAGCACTTTCAGCGAGGGGAAAAACTTACAAGCCTCTTTTATGCTGGAAGTCGTTGTTTTAGCCATTACCGATACTGTTGTTTCATACTCAAAGGTAGATAGATGTTTCCATGACTCCATGCCATACTCATATCATAAACTTCTTAAAAATTGTCATATATGCAACATATCTTGATTTTACAGCTCCTGGATCTCAAGATTAGTATGTCTCAACATCACAGTGCTACAAATATGAATGGAATTTATATACTAAAGCATCTTGTTTTTCCAGTTCTGGAATGGTATAGGACTAATAAGAGACAGCATTACAATACTACAAGAAATATGAGTATCAAATTTAACACTAAAGTGATTTTTTGGTGATGAAAACACTAACAACAGAAACATAAATATAACTAAATTTATTAAAATCCACATTCTAGAGTGTTCAAATAATGTTTGTTGATGAAAGACTATCACCAAACAGTAGAGCTTGGTAATAACTACAAGAAAAATAACTTTTTATGACGGGTAAAAACCGTCATATATGACAATTTATGACGGTTTTTTTGAAGCAGGCAACCGTCATGAACACGGGTGTTATAAAAGTTTAGAAAAACCGTTATTTATGATATACAGTTATATGACATTTTTTAAATAAAAAACGAGATAATTAAGTCAATTATATATAACACTAAATTTGAAAACGACATTAATATCATCATTATATATAACATATATGTCCGAAAGCGTTATGACTAAGATACATATATATAACGCTTGCTAAAATGATATGGTTCTAAAACTATTCATCAAACGTACATGAAACGTTATAAAAAGAACTTATACATAACACTTTCTAACATTCTGTTCTGGTTAATCACACACATATATATCACCTGTCAATGATTATAATTCAATGCGTTATAAAAAGCATATTAATTTCCTGAGACAACAGAAATATGAAATTTAACTAACATTTGAAACATTTTATTAAAAATATCCAAATATCACACCATCTTAATTATATTTCAAAATATATCACCCTTTTTCCAACTTTTGTTTCACCAACATATCACTATTACATTTAAAAATCCAAAAATATATAAATCTTTTCCTTTTAGGGCAACCGGCCTCAAAACATTCATCAACACCAAATAGTGACATCCCTTCAAAAGCCAACATTATATATCCCTTCAAAAGTTAACACTGTATCCTACAAATAAAGGTAGTATAAACAAAATTATTAATTTAACAAATAAGAAGACAAACTTCAGAAAACCTTTCTGCAGATAACTGTCAAATTGTACATTGGTTGCACATACACATTTCCCACAAAATGAACCCTCTGCAGATACACATCAAAAAATCGTTATCGTATAAAGATTACTGCCTACAAATACAAGGCACTTACCCATGATCCAACACACCAAAGCACAGATTCAGAAATATGCCTCGCCATCACAGGAGGTAGCTAGAGATTCACTCAGAAATTCCATCAGAAATAAAAAAAAGCAATGACTGAATGAATAAAGAGATCTCCATCAGAATAACAAAGCAACGACTAAATGAATAAAGAGAGATTCCATCAAAATGAATAAAAGAGATTCCTATAACCCTTGTGACTGATACAACCTATTTAAAACCTTTCTAATTACATAACTGCTGCACTAGCAATTTAGATTGTCCGAACATGACCCCCAATTTCCAAAAATATCTTACACTTACCCAATACACCAAAGCACAAGCCAAAAGAAAGAATACTGATAAGAGGCTCAAATCGACAAATGGCTCGAGGAACATGCCTCGCCATCACAATAGAGATTCGCTCAATGAGAATTCTCATTGTTGTCATTATCCCATATTGATAAAAAAAAGAATGAATGAATGAATTAAGAGAGATTCCATCGGAATATAAATATTTCCAAATCACCTACATCTTACCAAATTGGCTGCAGCTGAGCAACCACGCCATCGGAAGAGAGGAAAAAGAAAGCCAAACCTTATTCTTAATTGGAAATTAGCAATCTGATACGGATCATCATCGCCTCGTTTAAAAACAGATAGCGCATATCAGACTAGGCAAGGCATGAAGTAATTAATTATTTGTGAATAATAGCCATTTTCCAATAAGATTATAGTTCTGACTCTGGTTGTTAAAGTCGAAACATGTGTTGGAGTGGGTGGGGTTCCCAACTATGTGGAGAAGACCCCGGAGTGCGACGAGCGCCATTCGTGTGTCGAAGAAGCTCGGAGAGGAAGCGGGGCTGCTGATAGAGCTACAGGGAGCTGCTGAAGCAGGGGGGCCGAGTTCGGGCCGAACTCTGCCCCAGGCAGAGTTCTGGCCGAACTCTGCCTCCCCATTCCAGAATGTGGTCGGCCAGTGCTGTTTGCCCGACACAGAGTTCTGGCCGAACTCTGTGTCGTCGGGGCTGATGCGGGAATTTGGGTGACTTTTCACCACTGGATCTAATCCAACGGTCCAGGTGGTTGCGGGATTAGGGAGTTAAGTTGAGTTTTCTCAACCCTAATTTATAACACAACGTAACACAAGAAAAGAGAGGAAGGAGGCAAGAGTGCCATTGCAACTTCGGAGAAGAAGACGGAGGATTGAAGGTCGCTATTCGAAGGAGATCGTGTTCGGGTAATCTCTACTCGTCGTTCTCGCTCTTCGTAGCCTTGTAATCATTGTTCTATCTCTGAGTGTTGTGGAGATCCGATTTGGATCGGGAGGAGTTTGTAGAGGGTGTAATTCTTCTATTCCTTTAGTGGAGGCTTCTCAGGGTTGGACTCCGATCGTCCCGTGGTTTTTCCCGCAAGGGTTTTTCACGTCAAAAATTCTCTGTGTCTGCGTGGATTGTTTGTGTGATTGTTTTTGGGTTCGTGCGTTGTATTGCTCGGTCCTCTCGCAGGTACTCTCCGGTTTGGGGAAAGGTTTCCGCGCTTCTTTCCCAACAACATGTCCACTGTCGGATCATTTTAATGTCTTTGTGTTTCATTCACGTATATCAAAATCTTGTAAGAGGATAAATTTTAATAGTATCTTGTCAGAACTCAAGAAAATTAAAGAAAGAAATGTCAGGTTTGAGCATCTTGTGATTAGTACCTGTACTATCTCCTTCTTGTGAACTTCCCTTAGGAATTGGAACAATACTCCTCTGCTTCCAGATCAAATTTTGTGGCAAAAGTATCACACCGACCTACTCTCTTTACAACACTACTATTTGCTTCAATATAAACATCACCTACAGCAACCTGTAACTGATATAATGATTTAAATATGGTAAGTGGTAACAATTAGAGCTAGGAAATCACGAGATCAAAAGTAAAATAGGCATGGCAACATGATGAGCTAGTACAAAGAAATGAATATTGCATTTGAAAAACCATAATAATCCATCCATACATAGGATGTTGAGTTCTTTATATAATCATAAATGTCACCTGCGTCATAAGAGCAAACTATGGATATTAGCCTTAAAATTGTAGAGTATAAAAAGAATGTTTCAAGAATAATAAATAGCATGATGTTTAGTAATATTATACTCTGTCAAAATACAGGATTTCCCTGCAGAGATTGTAATGCAGTTATGAACCACTAACAAACCTTATAGACTGCAATCCGAACGTAATGAACGCCTCCAAGGGCACTTCCCTTTGCCAATTGTAGAAGCTTGTGTTTTCCAACTTCGTTTCTTGCAGCAATTGATGTCAATATTCTTTTTTTCAATTGAGGTGCATCTTCTAGCAATTTTGCTAGCTTCCCGATCAGAGAGTTTTGCTGCAAAGCCATTGAAGCTCCTCTTATAACTGTGAACCAGCAGGTCTAAACCACTACTACTGTATTAGGCAAAGGAAATAGTTACATCCAAGGCGCTTGTTAGAGACGAGAAAATGGAACATGACTTGAGTAGATTAATGCTGAATAAGGAATCAACTAATACAAGAGTTACAAGAAACATTCATGTGGACCATATATACCCGCTAAAACAATGGACCCAGACATACAGAAACGCGTACAGCAAGCTGGTCATTAAGAAGTATATTGGTAGGCTCAAAATCCTGATGTACAATTGGTGGTTGACAGAACTCGAGTAGATACCTTCAGAAATCAGATTAATTTATGAGTCCATTATCTAACTTCATTGAATAAATCATACAGAAATAGATACTACATGTAAATAATCAAGCACGTCCACCTACTCTAAAGCTTTTGCTGCCCCAAGGACAATTTGGAGACGCGCATCCCATGATAATTTCCTCTTAAGATCTTCCTCATAGTAATATGTCATGTAACGTCAATTTGCTGAAGTAGTTGTAGACAAGTAACCGTTGTCCGAATTCTGCACAAAGCCCACAAGCTCAAGCCAACAATGTTAGGATGTTTAAGTTCCAGAAGATTTACTACCAGCTCGAAGAAATCATCGAATAAATTTTTGACATATCAAAGTTTGCAGTATCCACCGATACCGATACGGTTTGACATGTCCTGATCCGATACCGACACTGACCGATACCAACATTTGGGATCTCTTTCATATATTTCAATTCAAGTATAGATAGAGATATAAAAATTTAATACACTTCTAGTAGTAAACTATATTGTAGTTTTTGTGTGTTCATACATGTACGAACACAAATCGTTTCATTCCTAGACCATATGAAGGAAGAAAAAAGAAGAAGTTACTTGCACATTAGCTGGGTGAACTGTTGAAGCATAACAGCTCAGGATGAGAATCCATGAGTTCATATGCCTCTTGCCGTGCCCTCCCATTCCTTTGGTAGGGTTGATGAGCACAGATTCGCCCCAAAGGCGTCATATTCACCCTTCGTTCAATGCTGGTATAAGAAGGCATTGTCAGTATTAGTTTGTAACCTTTCATAGCCGACATCCCGACCATGTTTCGGATATTGGCTCAATCAGTGTAATCTGTTATGGACAAGGAATAGCTACATGTTGCTATCAAGTTGCAATTAAGCCAAAGAATATTAAGCATAGCTACCTTCTACCAGGTAAAAGTCTTCGGAAGCCACCACAATATTCTGTGTAGCCAACATTGCTGCAGTTCTGATTTAGATTGATGTTCCATCCTTGCTTATTGAACTAGCATATGCATTTTTGGATGGAAACCAAATATGTTCCTTGAAATGATATGATCATTGGCAAAAATTGCTCAGGTTCAGGTCTTGAGGAATGGCATTGCTGACATTCAGTGGTCGCTGGTGCATCATTCGACTACGCCATTCTAGATCCACCGTCATCTAGGATTCGATGGACCGAGGCTTGAGGATTCAGACACTTTTGGATTCTTTGATTCGACGACAGCCTATGTCGATCCTCATCCTACTGCTGACCCTGTTGACGATGATGCTAATATGCTGATACTACTAGTTCTACTGGGTTGTGACTTTCTTAGTATCTATTTTGTGTGGATATTACTCTATCTGTTTGTCACCCATTTCATGAACAGGAGTATTTTGGTCATTTCTACTTTAGAATAATTTTGGAATTATTTATTTATTATGATATTTTTGGGTTATTTGAGTCGGGTTCGAATTTCAACTCAATCCGACTTGTATCGGGACCCGGGGTAGCTTGACTCTAGGGGAGATACTCATTAGTATGCATGGCCCACATGACATTATTTTAGTTAGTGTGTTAGACAATATTCATGGATAGGTTTAGTTTGATTAGAGACTTAAAACATGACTAATTTAGCCTCAACCTTAAACCTATTCCTAATATTAATTAATAGGACAAATGGGGGTGTTTTAGTCTTTTCAATAGGGGACCTATGCTTCCTAGGGCCAAGAATAAAGGATAGGGTTGAGCCACCTTTGTTATTATCCACTCCATTTTCTCTCTCTTGTTCTTCCCCAAAAATTAGAGAGAGTCTCCATTCCTTTCCACATCAAATCAATCCATTCACCTATCAATCCCTTTCTTTCTTCTATTTTCATCAAGAGGAGGAGCTAGCTAGATTTAGGG
>JANAVB010011999.1:1417107-1505878 GCA_029216955.1 Iris pallida | reverse complement strand
AGTAGAGAGTGGTAGAGAGAGTGAGAAGTGAAGGATTGAAGGGGGGAATTAAACAGCAGTTAGCAGTATGTACTGCTGCATATGCAGTGCAGTAGCAGCAGTAGCTCTCGGGCTACTGTAAGGGGGGATCAGTAGCAGTCCCCACAGGGGACTGCTTAGTTAACAGCAGCAGTAGCAGTATAGGCACTGCTTTGCAGTGTGCGGGAGGGGGGGACAGCCCATTACAGCCATCATTCATCCATTCATTCTTCCCTTCATCCTTTCATTCATTTATACTATCCATGCACCCATTATTCCATATTCACCTATCAATTCATTCAATTCATTCACTCACTATCCATTTACGTATGCATTCACTCTACTCATTCACCTATCCATATTCCAATCAACATTCATTCATGCACACAACACTCATTCACATATTCCATCCACAAACATTTATTCATCCATTCTCCACCTTTACACAATTCATTCACACCACATTCACATACTCATTCACCCCATATATCAATTCACCCAAATTCCATTCATCCACTCATCCATTCAAACCACAATTCATATATCCATTTACCAATATCCGTATCACCCTTCACATATGCATTCACCCCATGTATCATTTTAGTCTTATTCATTCATTCATTCCCATACTTAAATCAGTCCACTAATCCCATTTCCATCTCAAATCAGTCCCAAAAACCCTTTGTGTTGTGTGTGAGTGGTTAGCTAGTATGTTAGAATGTTAGGATAAGGTAATAGGATATGGTTTGATTAGATTTGATATTTTGTTCGGGAGTGAGGTATTGTTAGATATAGTTATATGTTAGATAGAGATTATGTTTTAGAGTTTGAGTTGGGGTGGTATCGTAGGATACCAATATGGTATCTTAGGGTAAATAGGATTTACCATATTTCTAAGTTAAGGTAATTGCCTATAGCTAAGGTATGTGAGTTAGGGTTTAAGATATGGTTAGGATTGGGTTCCCTTGGTTGGTAATGGTCAGAAATAGTGCTCCTAGACTAGTTTTGACTTTGGTTAACCATTTTGACCAAAAGTTAACAAAAGTCAACCGAGAGTCAAACTTAGCCTATAAGTGACTAGAATTGACCGAAACCAAACCAGAGTTGACCAGTTGACTAAAAGTCAACAATGGGTCAACATTAGCCTAGGGTTGACCTAGAGTTGACCAGGGTTGACCAGTTGACCAAAAGTCAACTGTAAGTCAACCATTGACCCCGTTTGACCTAGTTTGACTTGGATTGACTCCCAGTGATCTAGTATGATCTAGTATGACCTAGTATGACCTAGTTTGACTTAGACTTGCATATCATGACTTAAATTAGTTTTCCTTTCATTAGAAAACCCTGTTTGACTTATAGTATCTCATCTTTAGGTCTGTGATTACTCTGAGCGTCTGTTCACCTTATCAGCTCAGGACCACAGGCGAGTACATTCACTGATAGTTTTTATTGTCTTGATATCTGCTATATCCGATTCAGTTGTAGTGTCTTACTCGATTTCCAGTCACGATAGTTCACGGACTAGTATATATTGTTGGATCATGTCATGAGATGTTGTTCTGAGATTTTCTTGGTATATTGGTACATTTCCTGTCTTATTCCCTGTACTTGTATAGACACCGATTCCTAAGGGGACTTGCTACCCTCTTATGGAATCCTGTGTCATGACGTGTCATGTCCAGATCCATTATACTATTCGGGAGTGGAGAATTATTAGGGGATATATGATCAAAGCCTCCTGTCACTATATTCATGTGCTTGTGCCACTCTCATCTCACGTAGGGTGTAGCGAGATTTTATTCATGTGCTCGTTATCCAGGTTGGCCGGCATGACTCTTTCCAGTGATTTTTATGTGATTGTCGGGCCAAGTGGATAGCCTGTCCTGTAACATTTCCCAAGCCGATCACATAACGCTCTAATAATTCAAGGCACATTTTATATTTATTTATCATAGGAGGCTAAGTTCTGTTCAGGAAAAGGGTTACAACCCCGGTCCTTGTTTGGTTTACGGGTTATAACTTAGTTTCCGAATAGTTCCCAAGTCATCCTATATATTGTCGTCCTATTCAGTACTCACATCCTGTTATATATTTCCTGTTGGTTTTTGTCTTGTATTTTACATGTTCTACATGTTCTTATGCTATACCTTGATTGGAGGCTAGGTTCTGTTCAGTAGAAGGGTTACAACCCCGGTTCTTGTTTGGTTTACGGGTTGTAGCTCGGCTTTCGAATGGCTCCCAAGTCTTCCCATATCTTTGTCTTGTATTTCATTATACTGTCTCTTATAGAATTTGTCAATTCATATGGAACTGCGATTAGTGTTTGTACTTGCTCATTTTCTTGACAAGATATCGTTGACATATTTCAGATGTTTCTGAGGCAGACTGCTCGACCTACTATGGGGTCGAGACAGATGGAGACTTTGGCCAGGACTGTGGCCTGATAGTTGAGCCACTAGACTTTATACTCCCAGAGTAGTTAGCTTAGTTAGGCTTGCCTAGACTGCGATCCAGCTTTTGTTTTAGACTGTAGTAGCTTATATTTATATTTTGTGACTCTGTGATGTTGTTTGTTTCTCTCTAGCTGTGTTGGATGTTGAACTCATTTTCGGTTTTCACATCTATCATATTTCCATTTCGTGCTATCTATCCTAGTTTGTTCTTGTGATTGAGTTATGCCATATTATACCTCCGTGCGGAGATGACAGGTACCCTTATATTTTGTCTAGTTGTAGTTTTTATAGACGACCTATACAGCGTTCTACCGCCAATTCTGCGGCGTAGGCTGGACGTAACCACGTGCTCGTGCCCCTAATCAGGGTGCGGGTCATGACACTGTTTTTTTTGTCTTTATTGGATTGTTGGCTACACATATTGCGGGGGAGCCACACATTTTGCGTACATGACAAAGGAGGGAAAAAAGCAATACCAAATTTTGCGATCTATTCAAAAGACAAAGTTCTGCGACAAGTCAAGTATATCATTTTTAAAGTTACATATTAGTTATATTTTGGTATAGACTCAACTTTGTCAATTATCAAAATGGAAGAGATTGTTAGCCCATTGGCTAAATGGTCACACCTGATTTTAATAATCAACGATAACTTAAATCGATACGCAAAATATACAAACTGCTACAAGTGCTACAGGTTACAGAAATCTATAACGAAGAACGTCTACGTCTATATCATACTGCTAGTAAGGAACATCGCATCATCATCCATACAAGATTGCATTGGAATTTAAGATTAAGTCATTTTATATTTTTTTCTGTATTTTTATTTTGTTGAGTCTAGGAAATACAGAATGTAAGATCGTACAAAATTTTACTGGCTTAGATTATTTCTCAGTCCACAAATTCAAAAAGCTACCTATTAATTCTACCAAAATTCCACACATCCAAATAGCCAAAAACCCATGAAATTTGGCCTATTGAAATACTGATTTGACCTAACAGAATGTCACGATCCGTACCCAGTGTAAGGGCACGAGACGTGGGTACGTCTAGCCTACGCCGCAGTGTCGGCGGTAGAACGTTGTCCTAGGTCCAACATCTAACACAATCTAGAAAATACTTCGAATGGAGAATAATATATAAATGGTACTACTCAATCACAATAACTAAGATAGAATGGAAGAAAGATAATCACAGCAGAGAGTTATAATATAAATATAAATTCCAGTGTAAAACCACACCATAATAAGTCTCAATACAACCATAAAGTCTCATAACTAAAAGATAATAAGGCTAATCTAACTCAAGGCAAGTCCTCAGCGACTACTAGATCCTGCTGAGGGTCCAGGTCACCTGTGTCAACTAGGCCTGCTCCATAGTAGGTGTCGCAGCAATCATCATCATCTGTAATATTTCAACAGGACCAGTTAGGACAGGAACGAATACATATCTCTCACACAGTTCATAACATGAAAGAAAATATAAAACAAGCTATAAAATAATATACATGAACTGCTGATAAGGAAATAAGACTGTAAAAGAGAGAACATGACATATGGAAATAAGTATACATGATATAATAAAGAACTAAACTAACTACGTGATGTAGAGCACAATCTGGTTATGTGAACTGGCTTAGGTTATACATGACTTAAATCTAGTTTGGAGTTATACATGAAAAGGGTGTAGATCACATAACCAAATAAATACTCCCCCTGTCCCAATCAGTACACAAGGATCTGTCTAGGTTATGTTATTGCACATGAAAGTAGTGCGTCACATGGATAGCTAGTCCACATGCACACTGGGATATACATGAAGGCTCACATGATCATGAGTGTACATGAATGTCACATGAGTATACACAAATAAATACGAATACAATGAGTAGACGATGCACATGATAAAGTACATGAGCACAATATATCCGATATATCCGAGGGGATAATATCGCATGAAGAGATCCATATAGTACTAACTCGTGATATATCGTGACAGCAACAAGTAAACTAGTCTATAACAAGTAAATATGTCCAAGCAAGAATGAAACGATCAAAGAATGTACTCGCTTGACAATCTGAGCTACTGATAAGAATTTATAACTTTACTGGAGTGATATAAACCTATTTAAGACAACCACAAGTCACAACAAGGTCTAACATATCATAAGGAATGCCTACAATACACTTCTACATGATTCTAGGTCCTTCTAGGTCAAAGTTGTAGGAACCCTAGAGGGGGGGGAATAGGGTCAAGCTAACTAATCAAGCACTTAGCACAAGCTAATTGGCAATTTAAAAATATAAGTGCAAGAGAAGAAGCAAACACAATACCGACACCCGATGTATCCTGGTATCCTCCTAAGAGGCAGTCCAGTCCCGGAACTCTCTCCGGCTTTAATCCACTATTTGAGTAAATAGTTACACACGAGTTTGGATCCGAAGAACTCGCCAACTTCAACACGAGTTTGGATCCGAAGAACTCGTCAACTTCAACCGAGAGTTTGGATACGAAGACTCTCCAACTTCAACCGAGAGTTTGGATACGAAGACTCCCCAACTTCAACCTTTCACAATAGGTTTAGATCTCCTTATACAATAGGATGAAGATCTTACTTTTCAACTCAATAACTCTAACATAATTTATGGATGGCAAATGAAAGCTTTGTAGAGTTGTATGTGGATAAGCTTTGGTGGTTTAGGAATTTTTAGGCTCAAAGCATCAACCTTGAATGAAGGGGTTCAAGGCTATTTATAACCAAAGCAAAGGAAAGTGCAATAATGCAACTTTCACAGGCTGACGGATCATCCGCCGGATTTCTGCGGAAATCCGCCGGATCATCCGCCTGTATAGTCCAACGGCTATAAAAAGAGCCGTTGGGATCAATCATTCGTAAAATCCAACCGTTGAAATACAAACGGTCATATGACAGAAAATCCGCCGGAATTCCGCGGTTTTCTGCCGGATAATCCGAACACTCACAGAAGGTATTCTGTGAGACCATTCGGATCTTCCGCCGGATTTTTGCGAAGATCCGCCGGATTATCCGCCGGGATTCCGAAGATTGTCCTGGGATATATTCTACCCTAGATTTCGATTTTGCCATCCATTTCTTGTGTTTATAATTATTCCTAAGACTCATTACAGACTCCAGATACACTATAGCAGGTGCAGGCTTCTTCAGGTCTTGAAATGATGATGGCATGGCTTGGCTTCTTCCTTTGATAGGTGCTGGCTTTTTCCCTTGGCGGCAGCTGTCTAAAGATATCCAGTTTGTAAAAACTGAATACCTTTCGGGGGCTTCGCCCCCGAACCCCCGACGAGGGGCGCTGCCCCCTCGACCCCCGTCCGCTGACCGGGCAGCGGAACCCCCGGTGCGTGGCTCCAGAGATGTCGTCGGGTGGTTCAGAGAAATCTTGTGGGATCCGTCGTCTTTGGCCCACCATGATTTCTTCATTGCATATGTCCACGTTGATCTTGCTTATTGCTTTTCTGCATGTACATGTTAGACGAACAAAGCAATATCCATAGTAGCAAGTATGATAAATTAAAGCACATTAGGACTATGCAAAGTTTAAGTATAAGTGCTAAGGTGATGGCATAAATGTTAGTGATATCAGAATGATTAAACTTAATTGAATGACCACAATCAAAAATATAGTTTTGATTTTGGCAACCCAATTAAATTTAAGATAGATAAGCTCATATCACTAAGATGTAAACCAATGGGCACATATCACCAAAGATATAAGTATAAGTAGAAATGCTATAGTGATAGTATGAAGATTAGTGATAATGAAATGCTAAACTTAACCTATTAACCATATTCAAAAACATGATACAATCATTGGGCCAACAAAAGTCAACCCTTGGTCAACTCTGGTCAAACCTGGTCAACCCAAGGTCAACTAGTCTGTTTACTAATTTCTAGGTCATACACAAAATTTCAGGTCATTCGGAGTTCGTTTGAGTCGATTTGGATCAAGTTTGACCCAAAGTTGACTTTTGTCAACTTGGTCAACTTGTCGGCCAATTCGACCAAACTAGGCTCCTAATGACGATCCTAATCTGTCCAAACACTTCCTATAGTCATATCACAAGAAATTATTGCATTACTTATATTTACACATTTATCACAATTAATATAGATATATATATATACATACACAAATATATATATATTTTTTTTATTTTTATTTTTTTTTACAAATATATATTTATATATATATATATATATATATATATATATATATATATATATATATATATATATAAGTTAGGAAAGAAAATATGATTTGTGAGTGAAAAGTGATGTTGGGGCTGCTGGTACGGAGTCTAAAACTGAGAACAAAAGTAATATGAGACTACAAGAGTATTCTATGTATAACATTTCACAATCTATAGTAAAATTTATATATAATATATATATATATACATATAGGCATATATCCTTATATAGTTATATACTCAATATGAAGCTAATGAAGGTCGTACTCGAACATGGAGTGAATTCTCAGGTCTGAAATCAGAGCCTCGACCCTCACAAATACACATTTCAAATTTTAGGCATAAAAGAAATTAGTATATATATACACATACATATATATCTATATAGGTATAATAGGTAAAACACCATATATGCCCAAAAATGGCTAAAAATTATGAATCAACCCCGAGAGTTGATTCCCACAAGTCCCAAATAGTGTCCAAGGACCAAATACTCAGAAATTATCTTCAAAATTCTCAGAAATCGAAATATCACATAAATCCCAATTTTCCAATTCAAAGAAAACCCGATTTTTCACAAAAATACTCAAAACACAAAATACTCATAATTAACCTGCGAAACTTGGCAAATAGGTCGGTCTCGACATGTGGTACGTGCTCGGATATTCCTGGGATCGAAACCGTGTCCGTATCGTGTCCAACGAACGAGTATCGGGAAACCCGATACGCGCGTGAACCAAATCGGTGCGGACTCGATTTCTCGCTAGTTATCGATCCATCTCTCGTGAAACTTCGTGTACACCTAGGCGTACACATCCCCGACCCAGTGGCCAAGTTATCGTGTGGCCAAGTGTCGTGTCCGATACGCACGCAAAGCGTGTCCGCGTGCGGGTGGGGGCGCGTGTACAGCGTCGTGCACGCGTGCCGTCGAGTCTAGGGACTCGCATGTCCCACTTCGTGTCGTGTGTTCGTGTCCTACGCTAGGGTAGGTATAGGGCTACACGTTGGACACCCTGATTCGTGTCTACGTGCCGTGTCGTGTTCGCGCGAACCGCGTTTCAGCGGCGGCTGTCCCGTGCGCGCACATGTGTGCGGTCAGTGTCGACGAGATTTCTTCCTCGTTTTTCGATGAAACGTCACGAAACTTTAGGAGCATGATCTCAATCATGGCCCCCACTTACACGTCAAGTTTCATGCGACCACGTGGCCTGTGCGTCGAAGAATCACCCCCGAGCAGCAGGGCACGCGTGCGGCCTGGCGTGCAGTGCGTTCGTGTTCTGTTTGGACACGAACACAAGTCCGATTCGCGTGGAAACCTATGGGGCCATGATCCTCGTGTATAGGGCTATCCAAATATGTAAAAAGATTCAACAGAAAATATAATTCAATTCATTGCGATATTTCGTCGAACACCTACGCATATTAGCCGACACGTGTCCGATACGGACACCAAACGAATGCAAAAATGGACAGAATTAATCCTACAGGTCATGGGTACCAAGATGCTCACTATCATAAAGAAAAATCAGGAAAAACTATACTAGATTAGAATTTACCTATTGAGAGTCAAGGATCTTAATGCAAAGGACTTCCCGAACGCTCCAACGGTCGAGTATCCTCAAGCAAACGTCTCCACCACCTTGCTAGCACTACTCCAACAAGATCCTCTCCTTCCTACGAGCATGACGGTCTTCGTTTGAGGATAATCGGGCTCCGGATGCAAAAGTTATGAATTTTTGGAAGGAAAGATCTAGGGTTTCTTAGAGGCTACAACTAAATGCAAATAAGGGGGAAAGTGGCTGCCTATGGCCGGCCAAGTATAGGGGATTAGGGTTAGGCTAGATGCATGGGCTTGGGCTCCCTAGGTTGCTAGTAAAGCCCAAGTCCAAAAGGCTTTAAAAAGGCTATTAGAAAAAAATGGCTAAAAATCAATTAATCACTCTAAAATTAATTAATAAAATCTAAATTTAATTCTAATGATAATAAATCTAATTCTAATGTAGCATTTAGGTTCTAGGTCATGGTTGGCTAAGTCAAACCCATCAAAACTACTCAGACAACAAACCAAACCACATATCATCACATGAGTTCAATAAATAATAAAATAATCTAAAATTACCAAAATATCCTTTAAAATGAAAAGTGGGTGTGACAAGTCTACCCCCCTTAAAATAATTTTGTCCTCGAAATTAAAGACAAAACAGAATAGACAAGAAGGATAGAAAGTCATACCTCAAGACTGAAAAAGATAAGGGTATTGTTCGCGCATCTCATCCTCACTCTCCCAGGTAGACTCACCTGGAGAGTGATGTCTCCATGCTAGGCGAACCAAGGATATCGTCAGGTTCCTCATCACCTTCTCTCGTCGGTCCAGAATCTCCACAGGCTGCTCTGGATAACTGAGAGTAGGGCCCACCTCAATCTTGGAGTGATCCAATACATGGCTGGGATCTGCCACGTACCGTCTCAGCTGCGACACGTGAAATACGTTGTGGACTTCCTCTAATGCAGGGGGCAAGTCCAGTCTATATGACACGTCACCGACTCTTTTGCTGACAACAAAAGGTCCGATGAAACACGGACTAAGCTTTCCACCTCCACCAAAGCGAATAGTGCCACGCGTCGGCGATATCCTCAAGAACCCCAGATCACCAACCTAGTACAAACATGGTCTCATCTTAACTATAACATTCACATGATCAATAAAAATCACAAACAAACAAGATTCTAATCCTAAGTCTAAGCTATACCTCAAACTGTAAAGGTCTCCGGTGGCTGTCGGCCCAATGCCGCTGTCTGTCCTGCACCACGCGAAGTCGATCTCTGATGAGCTTCACCTTCTCAGCTGCGCCAACAACCATCTCAGGTCCCAATAAAGCTCGCTCTCCAACGTCATCCCAAGACAAGGGTGTATGATATCTACGCCCGTACAGTCCCTCGAATGGTGACATCCCAATGCTCGCCTGAAAACTATTGTTATATGCAAACTCCACCAAGTATAGGTGATCCTCCCAGGATCCTCCAAAATCCAGAACACATGTCCGTAGCATGTCCTCGAGAGTCTGAATAGTCCTCTCTGATTGTTCATCCGTCTGAGGGTGGTATGCAGTACTGAATTTGAGCTGAGTGCCCAAACTAGTCTACAGACTCCGCCAGAAATGGAAAGTAAAGCGACTATCCCGATCCGAGACAATGCTCACCGGAACTCTGTGTATCCTGACAATCTGCCGCATATACATCTCCGCTAGCTTCTCAGTAGATGTACACACTTTAAATGGCAAAAAGTAGGCCAATTTAGTCAACCTGTCCACGATAACCCAAATCGCGTCATTTTCTCCTGGTGAACGCGGCAAACCAGAAACAAACTCCATCGCGATGTGCTCCCACTTCCACTTCGGAATGGACAATGGCTGCAACAGTCCTCCTGGCCTCTGTCTCTCTGCCTTAACCTGCTGACAGACTAGACACCTGGCTACGAAGCGTGCTACTTTTCGCTTTATCCCATACCACCATACATGCTCTTTCAAATCTCTATACATCTTGTTGGCACCTGGATGCATAGAGTACTGAGAGCGATGAGCCTCCTGCAAGACCTGCTCCCGAAGCTCTCCGCTAGGCAAACACAGTCTGGAACCGTGCCTCAATGTGACGTCTTCTGCAATGACAAACTCCTCATCCACCAATCCTGCTCGAACCTGCTCTCGGATACACCGCAGAGTAATATCGTCAAACTGAGCTGACTTGATCCTCTCCATCAAGTCTGACTGAATTTGAAGGCCCCACATCTGTATCTGAACTCCTGGCACGATCACCTCGATCCCCAAGCTCTCCAAATCTGCTAATAAGTGACGATCCATTATCAAACACATAGCTACCGGATACCTACTCAAGGTATCGACAACCATATTGGCCTTTCCTGGATGGTACTGCAATGAAATGTTGAAGTCCTTCATCAGCTCCAACCATCTGTACTGCCTCATGTTGAGCTCTTTCTGTGTAAACACATACTTCAAGCTCTTGTGGTCTGTGAAGATCTCCACATGCTCTCCATATAGATAGTGCTTCCACAGCTTTAGAGCAAAGATAACTGTCGTCAACTCCAAATCATGGGTAGGGTAGTTCTTCTCATGTGGATGTAACTGCCTGTATGCATAGGCAATCACCTTCCTATGCTGCTGCAAGACACAACCCAAACCCTTCTTCGAGGCGTCACTGTAGATAGTGAACCCGCCTGATCCTGATGGCAATATCAAAATTGGGGCTGTCGTCAGTCGCTTCTTCAACTCATTAAAAGCAACCTGACACTCCTCTGACCAGATAAACTCTGCGTCCTTCCGGGTCAGCCTAGTCAATGGCTCTGCAATCCGGAAGAAATCCTGAACGAACCTCCTGTAGTATCCTGCCAAACCCAAAAAGCTCTTGATCTCTGCAACTGAACTCGGTGCTATCCACGCCTTGACTGCTCTGATCTTCTTCGGGTCGACTAAGATCCTATCCCCGATCACAACATGACCTAGGAAATTAACTCGATCCAAGAAGAACTCACACTTCGAGAGCTTGCCGTAAAGCTGCTCCTTCCTGAGAGTCTCCAGAACCACTCTCAAATGCTCATCATGCTCCTCTGGGGTCTTCGAATACACCAAGATGTCATCGATGAACACCACCATGAACTTGTCCAAGTACTGGTAGAACACCTTGTTCATCAAGTTCATGAACACCGCCGGGGCGTTAGTTAACCCAAACGGCATTACCATAAACTCAAACTGGCCATACCGAGTCCTGAAAGCTGTCTTCGGAATATCCTCCTTCTTCACCTTTACCTGATGATAACCTAACCTCAGATCAATTTTGGAGAATACCTTCGCTCCGCTCAACTGATCGAACAGGTCATCGATCCTCGGCAGCGGATATTTGTTCTTGATCGTGAGGCTGTTGATAATAAATCTAATTCTAATATAGCATTTAGGTTCTAGGTCATGGTTGGCTAAGTCAAACCCATTAAAACTACTCAGACAGCAAACCAAACCACATATCATCACATGAGTTCAATAAATAATAAAATAATCTAAAATTACTAAAATACCCTTTGAAATAAAAAGTGGGTGTGACACAGAATTCGGTCAGAACTCTGACCGAGTTTGAACCGAGTTCGGCTAGAAGATTTTGAAATTCTGTTCCCACCAAATCTGTATGCAACGTTCGAATGCAAGATCCTAGCATCCGAACTCTACCCGAACTCTGCCCGAGTTCGATCCTTAAAAATACTATAAATAGAAAAGGATTTTTTATTTTCTAATCACTCATTCATTCTTCTCTCTATCTTTTCTAAAGTATTTTTCCAGCTCCTTAAAGATTTCAAATCTCACATATACTAATCTTAGCCAAAGCCAGTACAGTTCTGATCGATTTAGAGTTTTGGTTCAAAGAGTTGTAAAGAGGTTGCAATTCGGAAAATGTTCCAATTTTCGGAATCATTTTTGTTGGAGTCAGTCGTACGCTCGTCACCAAGGCACGGTATTGTAAAGAGACGACAAGCTCTCATTTAGCTTTTGAATAGTGGATTAACAGCGGGCAAGAGTACTCACGACTGGATTAGTCCACTTAGAGGAAAACAAGTATATATCGCGATGTTCACTGAGTTTGATCTTTTATATCTTGTTTACTGCATTTATTTATAATCTTTTATTTTCTGCCATACTAATTTTTTGAATAGTTGATTATTTTTGTTGCACGTACACACAATCTTTTCATATCCCTCTAAAGGTGCTCAATGGTCCTACAAGTTCATCGAAGCCACCCACCTAAACGAGGAGTTGCCTTGATCGAGCGGGACTTTGAACAAGCCGTCTCTTCTTTACCCAAGCCGTAGGTTCGAAGGACCGAATGCAAACTTTAAAAACTTGTCATGGAGAAACATCTAGGCAACAAGTGACATTTTTCATGTTCTATACAATCTGACTCAGAGCGAAATTATTCCCGTTAGCGATGTGGGTTATTCTCTTTTTATTAGCATATCTACTCAGTGCAATTGAAAACATTCATTTATTAAGTATGAAGGCAAAGCTGAGACAAGTTCATCGAAGCCACCCACAACCGAGGAGTTGCCTCGACCAAGCGAAACTTCGAGCAAGTCGTTGCATAGCCAAGTCCAAATGTCATTGTATTTCAATTTCTTTGATTGAACTGATCAGGGCGGGGCACTACACTTGCTCCACAGGGGACCTGCGTCGAATGACCTCCCAGGCGGAGCGAGTGGAGAAAATATTCGAAGAAGTCCTGGTCCATTACTAAGAGTCATCTTCCAATTTTAGAACTATTGTTATTCCCGAGGCGTAATTTTCGATGGAAAACAGAGAAACGAAATAGTTGTCTCAATAGTAACAACGTTTCATAGCAACACTTCAATGAAGGTGCACACAGAGATCCTTGGAGGATTTTGGGTAACGAAAATCTAAAGAGATTTTGTTACAACCGCAAACAAAAGTAGAGATTCTTTTAGGAAGGTATAAATCGAGTTGCTAGCAGCAGCGACGAAAGCCCATAAGAAGTATATGATTAGATCAGAGAAGGAAAGAAGAAAGAGAAAGACAGCTTTGCTGGGGTGATAAGATCACCGTTGCTAAAAGCAAGATTCGCCTATATACGATCCGCTTCCAGGAACCAGAAAGTTTTAGAGAACTTCTGGAACACTCGTCAGTCAATATTTGAGACTTGAACGGACTTCCTGGACTTTACGGACTCCTTTAACTCTCTTCTTGGTGCATCTTTCAAAGGAGGCCAAGGGGCTCTATTTATAGAGTGGAGTGAGACTTCACCTCTTCTCCTATCCGATGTGGGACTAAAATACCAATACTCAAAAATAGAGTTTGATATTTTAGATCATCCCACAATCAGCATAGAAGTGTGCCAGTCCACGCCTACCCCCGAACACTCCCGTGCATACACGAGACATCCTGGAGTCCGTGTCCGAGTCCGCACAACAAAAATCAACTTGCATCTTTGTTGGAATTAATCTTTTTTTCTTCTAGGAAAATACTTCCACATGACACACACTTGTGCCCCACCATACCTCATGTGCACACCTCAACACAAGCAATGTATTATATTGAGATACTCACCATTAGGTGTAGCCGATGTGGGACTATCTTTCCTAGTCCAAAGGCAAAACCACCAACAATCCCCCATATATCTTAATATATGGGTTGAGCATTCCCCACAGTGACTGCCCATCATGCAGTAGGAAAGATGTCGCTACACTACAACAAAAAACCCTTTTAATGACGCTCGACAAGGAGTTTTAATGACGGCTGATACATAAGCATTATTAAGTTGAAAAATACCTTTTTTCTATGACGGTTTGGGCTAATTCTGGGCTTTTTATAACGTTTATAAAATAAAGCGTTATTAATAGTTTAGAGCGGTGGCAAACTTGTAATTCTTTTACTGTATAAAAGCTAAGTGGGAGAGAGAAAATTCATTTCTCATCCATTTTCTAAGGGAGCAGCAGCTCTCCTCCTCAAACCTCTTCTCCCCCAATTTTCCTCTTCGTCGATTTCTAGGGTTTCTGATGGATTTTTTCTTCGATTTCTAGGGCTTATATTTTTTCTTCTTCGATTTCAATTTCGCTTCGTGATCGGGATCCTCGGGAAGAGTCGGCGCCGCCGGGTTACTCGTCGAAGAAATGCGGTGAGATAGCTTGGCTGCCATGCAGTTGGTTACTAGGGTTTGTGCCATTTCGACGACATCGACTAAATTTTGGTCGATTTGTTGAGTTCTAACTCGCTCGGGAGGACGAAGAGTCGATATGGTGAGTCTGATCTTTTCTCTTCTCTGACGAATCTTTTCGACCTAATCCTCTGTGAACTCGATCCAAAATAGAGGACAATCCGGGAATTTGTTGAACTCAAAAAACTTCAGATTTAATCTGTGAGTTATCAAGTCTTTTCTCCTTATTCTCTTTATTCTCGAATTAAATTAAGGGACCTTAAATTAATCTTCTGAAAGTTTGTTTTTGAGACATGTCCTTCATGTGTTTGATGAATTGTCTCAAGGAGATTTGGATCTTGATTCGGTTGGTGACTCCTCATTTTCATGAATGACACTCGGATATGTAGTTGGTGAGTATCTCGGTTCAAGTATAGCTCTTTCTATTTCGTTCTGTATTCGGTTGGGGAGTTTGGATCGACAGTAAGGTGTTTGGTGCTCAAGATGACACAGGTTGTGTCCAGTGTGACACAAAGTCTTGTGACAAGATCATCACTAGGGCTAATTAATGTGTTTCACATAATCCATCCTATCATTGTATTTGGCATAAACTCTATTCAGAAAATAAACTTTTTTCTTTGGCCCATCATATGGGCAAATTAATGTGATTTCATTATTGTGAGAGGGATTATTCTGTATTCCTGATATCAGGAAGAAAATGAGTGGAAATTTGATATTGAAACTTTCCCTCTAGAATTTAACTTCAAAACCTTAATTTCTCTTCTAGCGTTCGAGTTTAGACCTTCATTCTTATTTCCCTATTTAGTGGTGGTAAACTTGCTTACCACATTTAGTTTGTTGCAATAACATATTTGTAAAATGTTGATGAATGAACACATTTGTAAAATATTACATAATAATACAACACACAAGAAAAAGGACAATTTCTTCGTTCCATACCAAATTGCAGCTTCCACTGAACTGTAGAGACAAACCCACATCCAAATTCTTTTTGTAGGTTCAGAAAGCTTTATTTACATGTTGAAGTTGGAGGCACACACTATATAGAAGAAAGTGAACACTGGAGGGAATTGTTTTATATATAAATATAGTAGAATTATGATATTTTGGCATTAGTCCTTCAAATTTTTTGTTTGTTCAAGTTCCCCAAACTACAACAATTACACTTTTCGTGTTTGGCTGGGTTTGAAATTGCTTATTAGAAGCTGTTTTTCCTTTTTTTTTAAATGTTCCGTAGTTGTTTGCTACCAGCTTATCAAAAAAAGTTAGATTAGGAGTTCAATTTTTTCACAGCAACATTCCACGATCCTATTTGCTCTCAAAAGTTACTTCTACAGCTTAGTTTTCTAAGGCGAAAAACTTAAAATTTTAAAACATTTGAACATAAGAATAAGATTGTTTATTTAACTTATAGATTTATAGTTCCAATGAGCATTTTCATTTTCGGTTTTTGGTCAACAAAAGAGGAAGTTTTTGTTGTAACTACATGGAAGAAAGTGTTTGCAAGTGTTCAGCTTCTGATCTGTATCTTCACTTTCAATATTAGAGATATATCCAAGATTCCTTAAATTAGCATAAAATGCATTTCAATATTCGATTGCTGTTTTTGTTGTTGTTGTAATGACCATTTCAATATTCGATTGCTGGCAGAACCATCTTGATGACATATAAGCATAAAATGCATGCAGTCGATAATGCTGGAAAGATAATATCCAATGCAGATGTGGATTTCTACATCAGTGAGGTCAGTGATCTCTTTTGATTGCTTCAAACAATCTCATAACAGCTATAGGACTTTGTTAGGTTCTTTTTGTAAGGGCCCTCTGGGATCTTCTGTTCTCTAGAACATGTCCTTCGGAGACTTGCTACATATATATATATATATTTCCTTCGCGTATATATTATTTCACTAAATATATAATGTTATGTGGAAATTTAACTTCGGGCGGCTGCATTGATTTAAATTCACTTTGTGAAACTTGTTCTTGGATGCAGGATATTGTACATGTCATCGAATCCAAGCCAGTAAAGCGCTATGGTGATTATTTCTTGCGTTTCTTGACTCGCTACTTTTGCTTGCTTGTACTTTCTCTAAATAATTTGCGAGTGGATACTCATCTATTCTTACATCTGTTGTATTTATCGTCGGTAGTAATGCTTTTTCTTCCCGACTGCTCTGGTTACTTGGGGGCACTTAAGTTGCTTGGCTTATCCTGTCACTTGGACATATTTTTATTCTCACTGGCCATCTGCTACGTTCATTAAATGTGAAGATGACTTTTTTGTATATATATTATTACTCACTCCTCACATCAGTAGATGGAAATCCGCAAAAACGGAATGCTGCTATAAATTTATGCTAGAAACGTGTTGAAATTGGTAGTAGGAAGTTATGTTATGAATTTGAGAATTCCTGTAATAACTCTTCCAGCTTATCTGCTTCGTTCTACTAGATCTACAGGCACAAAGTGGACTCCAATGATTGGCTACAACACAATAATATGGACCGCTATTATGCTAACAATCCAGGATACAGGTTCTATATATTAATTTCTCTTACCCAGAGTATTTATTCACTTGACAAATTTTCATCATCATTTAGTTTAGCACCAGAAATTTTGACTTATTTAGTTACGAGTATTCGTCTGGAAAAACTCTTGTTCTTTCCTCCATTTTAAACAGTGCACATGGAATTCTTTACTTGTGGCTGAGACAGGCTTCGCGTAATTAGAACCTGGGGAAAGAAAATTCATAGGAAAATGGTTCTTCACTAACCAGTCGCCCACGGCTGTAACAGGCCATATATGGTCACAAGGACTTGATTTTAAAGGTTTGTAGCCCTCATTTCTATACCCCTTCTAATATCTTTTGCATTATAAGGGACATGGTTTTATGAATTGCATGTACATAGTAGACTGTTTGTTAATGTCATTCCACACAATGATTTGTGCAGTTTGAGGATATAATTGGTGAGCTAGACAGAGTAAAACTAGACTGATCTTGTCCAAATGGAGAAACTTGGTGCTTTTTTGCATGTCAGTGGTTAATTTCTTGTATTTGTATTCTGTGATCCTCTAGTGTTATTTTCCCTCTTGAAAAGATTTTGATTGGTTACAGCAAGGGTGATTCTAATTGTCTTATATTTATACACCGATGACCTGCATTTCGACGCTCGTGGATCTCGAATTTTCAATAGAAGTATGAATTACTGCACTCCAAACTAGTCCTCGAAATCTGCAAGAAACTTGCATGTTACTTCTGCTTCTTTTGTCTTTCTCTGTAGAAATCTATAGCAGAATTATTTTCTTCCTTATTACAACCCTTCTTTTCGACTTGATGCAGTCTGCAATAGGCTCGGTAGCAGCTGCTGCGGAGCAGGCTTTTCTTCCTTATGATGAGAAGGTACTTGAGATGATGAAAAGCTTTTTGGTGCTTACAAATGATGAGGACCTGGTCTCCGTGTTTTTATCTTTTTCAGGGATTTGCTATATGTGATGTTGACAGTTTTGATGTGCTCAAGTTGAAGCCAAAGTAATTACTTGTTTTGAGGATCCATTTAAGTAGTAGTTGTAAATATATGTATTTGGATACCCTATTTTGAGATAATGTAATGAAGACGGTGATATAATATTTCAATGTTTTCTTGTGAATATAATTCAATGTGGTTGTTTTAAAATTGAATTGAGAAGTTTTTGGAAAGTAATATATAATGTACAGTATTAAGCATTATAAATGTGATGAGTTCAGTAATATTGAGTGTTATAAATGTTCTCCATTGAGCTTATACAGATTATCTATTCATAACGCTTTCAAAATGTCCTGAATTGTGCACTATATACTAACTTTCATAACGCTTTTATAGAAACTATTAATGACGGTTATTTTATGACGCTTTTAAAAAATATTTATAACACCCGTTTTCATGACGGTTGCTGTGGAAAAAAAAAGCGTCATAGTTCGTCATTAATGACGCTTTTTAGCCGTCACTAAAAGGGTTTTTTGTTGTAGTGCTACGACTTGAATCTTTTCGCATAGGTTAAATAACAGCATGATACAAGAATGGACTAAGCCTTGAATTCTGTACCATAACTGCAATTTTTTCTACTCACATAATGACATCAACTGTGCTTCTGGCTGCACATTAAAGGCCTTGTGCCAACCTGATTTCAGTGTATAATTTTTGGGCGTCTACAAGTTTACCCTCAAGAGACGGCCTGATATCTCTGTCCATACACTATAGGTGAGTTCTTTATAAAGAGTCATGGCATGAAGCATTACGCTTCTTTGGGGTGCTACGTCGCTATGACATGGCTTAAAGCCGAGGCTTTACCCCACCTGGGTACCTCATCGTAGTGTCATACTACTGTAGCATGAGGTCACAAGCCTCTTTGTAGTGCCAAACTACCCAGTATGAAGCCTTGCGCTTCTGTGCGATGTTACGTCGCTATGACATGGCTTACGAAGCCGAGGCTTTACCCTACCTGGTACCTCTTCGTGGTGTCATGTCACTGTAATATGAGGACATCATCCTCTTTGTAGTGCTGTCTACCTCTCTTTATTACGATTATCATACAACATTAGGCTACCTGCCTATTTGCGGTGCTACACCGCTATGACTTGTCTCACAAAGCCGAGGCATTACCCCTAACCGGGAACCTCATGGTGGAGTCACCCCACTATAGCATGGAGTTATACTCCTTGTAGTGTTACGCTACCGTGCTTCCTGTAAAGCACTTCAGGCATTCACTCTTCATGAGAACTCATTAAGGCATTTAAGCCAACCTTTCCATAGGATCCATTTTCCGCAGAAAACAACAGTAGACAACAGTGGTTGTAGGTCCGTAACCTCTCCATGCTATAGAGGACAAGTACCCACCGTTCCTGATATTCTTTCGGTTAATATTCCTCCCATGAACCAAAAGCTAGATGCCTAGTAGATTTCTCTTTGAACTAATAGCATAAAACTTTATGGTAGGAATGTAATAACACAATATCAGAATGCCTTCAAGTCTATTTTACAAGCTGTATCATCGACCAGCTGGCGCTTGAGGCCCTTGGTGAACGGATCCGCCAGGTTCTCCTGACTCTGAACATCAATCACTGCAATAACACCTCTCTTTATGAGATCGTGTACTGTCCTGTGCTTCAACCGCACAGTCCTCTTCTTCCCGTTGAAGAGGTCATTTGATGCCACCCGCCGCAGTCGCCTGGTTGTCGCAGTATATCGGTATCTCCAGTATTTGCGCCTAACCACTGGAAGATCATACATGAGCTCTCGAAGCCATTCTGCTTCCTCCGCTGCGGTATCAAGTACAAAGAACTCAGATTCTATGGAAGACCGCGAGAGCATAGTCTGCTTCTTCGATTTCTACGATATAGTAGCTCCATCCATTGTAAAAATATATTCACCTGTGGACCTCTCGCTCTCCACTTCTGAGCACCAGCTGGCATCACTGAAGCCTTCCACTACCGATGGATCTCCGTTGTAGTGCAGTGCATATGTCTGAGTCTTCTTGAGATATCTCATAACCCATTTCACAGCTTTTCAGTGCTCAATGCCTGGGTTGCTCGTGAAACGACTCAGCATTCCTATGGCGAAAGCTATGTCAGGCCTTGTGGCAGTAGTAGCATACATCAAACTCCCGATTATGCTTGTGCTTTCCAGTTGCCTGACGCTTTTCCCTGAATTAGGCTTCATCTTTAGATCACACCTGTACGGTGTATCGATCCCTAGAAGATCCTGATACCCGTAATGAGTGATCATATTCTCAACATAATGAGACTGTGACAGCGCTAGTCCAGTGTCTGTCCAGATGATCTTGATCCCTAAGATCACATCAGCTTCCCCTAAGTCCTTCATACTGAACTTGCTCGAGATGAACTTCTTTGTCTTCGTGACACAACCCATATCCGTACCTAGGATCAGCATATCGTCCACGTACAAACAAACGATCACCCTCTTCCATCGGCGAACTTCGTGTAAACACACTTGTCCGTCTCGCTGACCATGTAGCCATTTGACCTTATAACCTTATCAAATTTCTCATGCCACATCTTGGGAGCCTGTTTAAGACCGTACAAGGATTTCACCAACTTGTAGACTTTGTCTTCAAGACCCTTTACGAAAAATTCCTCTGGCTGTTGTAAGTAAATCTCTTTGGTCAGCTCGTCATTTAGGAAAGCCGTTTTTACATCCATCTGATGTATCACCATCTTATGTATCACTGCGAGAGCAATTAACATCTGATGGTGGTCATCCGGGCTATTGGAGCATACGTGTCAAAGTAGTCGATCCCCTGTTTCTGAGAAAATCCCTTTGCCACTAGCCTGGCCTTGAACTTGTCAATGGTACCATCAGATTTCATCTTCTTCTTGAAGATCCACTTGCATCCGATAGGGTTTTGCTTCTTCAGGTAGATCAACCAATACCCAAGTGTTATTGGAGGTGATTGATTCAATATCATTGTCTATCGCCTCCTTCTAGAAAATAGCATCTCTGGTCTTCATCGCCTCATCATAGGTAAGTGGATCTGCTTCCACATGATAGGTGATGAAGTCATCTCCGAAGTCCTTCGGCCTCCACACACGCTTCGCTGACGGCTCAGCGAGTTATGGTTCAACCGTTGTTTCAACAACAACATCTTCTTGGACTACTTCTTTATTGAAAACTTCAGTTCCTTACGTACCCTTATTGTTCTCCGGTATATCCACAAGAACAATATTCATGTGCCTTGCAAATTTGTCTTCAAAAAATTCAGTATCGCAAGATTCGATGATATGATTTGACTCAATATCAAAAAATCTTCGAGCATTACTCTTCTTAGCATACCCCAAGAAGATCGTCTTCGTAGTCATTGTCCCCAGCTTCTGAATTTTTAGATCTGGGAGCTTCACATAGCCAGACACCCCCACACTCGAATGACATTCAAGTTAGGTCTGACTTTGAACCAGAGTTCATGAGGAGTTACGTCCGAAGTTGCATACGACACTCTATTTAGAATAAAATTGGCTGTCAATACAGCTTCTCCCCAGTAGCATTTAGGAAGACCCGCAGTTAGCAGCATTGAGTTCATCATTTCTGTCAACATTCTGTTCTTTCTTTCCGCTACTCCGTTAGATTGAGGAGAATATGGAGCAGTAGTCTCATTGATGATTCCATGTTCTTTGCAGAACGATGAGAATTCATGAGACCTATACTCTACATCTCGATTACTTCTGAGTAGTTGTAGATCGGTTTAACGTTCAGCTTCAGCCCTGAAGTCTCTGAACTACTCGAATGCTGTATCCTTCTACTTGAGAAGTCATGCGAACGTGCACTTCGAGAAACACTTCGAACCGGCCTCTGTGGAGAATTGATAAAAGTCACAGATATCTGATTGTACTAACTCCAGATGATCAGTACTTTAGTTCAATCGTCTGAGCAGCTTTCCAACAGTATTGTATCTGCACAGACCTTAAATTCCTCCACCTCCTTACCCCCACATTCTGAAGATAAGGTCCCAGTAGGACAGCTTGAGTCTGCTTCTATCATAGAACAACTCTCAGTCCATTCAATGAAGTAACTTCATCGCCATCAGCAGAAGTTCGAACATCCCTTCAGCATCGAACATCTTATCGAAGCATGTTTCTCGCCAAGAAATTACCATCTGGCTAGTACGAATGTCCATCTTTCAAGTCTGTATCAGATAACAGACTTCCTGAGATCGGATCTTCGAAAATCTCTACTACGCGTAATACGCATTCCAGTGTCCTTATCGGTGGTTCATAACCACTGTCTCGATCTTCAGATATTATGCTAGGTACATGTTCTCCATTGAGACCTTTGTCATAACACGGCTCGTCCTTGGTGAACAGCTCCTTCGAGAGCACACATGGTCAGATGCACTAGTGTCATACCACTAGTCAGCTACCACGCTAGATAACTCAACCTGTGTAATAATAGCAACCAAGTTAAGTAATCAAAATAACCAAGTTTAGCCATACCTGCTATTTGGATTTGCATTCATTCTTGTAGTGGCCATTCTTGCCACAGTTGAAGCAAGTCACGTGGGACTTGGACTTCTGTTGCTTGAACGAAGGACCGTTCACTTTCAGATTAGTGGAGTCCTTCTTCTTGTGATGAGAAGCCACATGCTTCCACTTGAACTCTCTTATCTGCACCAAGTTGGTCTTAGCCAGTTGTTTGGACAGAGAGTCCATCTTTTGTTGAGATCGCATTTCGTCCTCAACGTGGATCTCTTGTAGAAGATCTTCTAAGCTAATGTCTAGCTTCTTCCGATGCATTCTAGCATATAAGTTGCTCCAACCAGCAGAAAGTTTCGAGACTATCCCTCCAACGACAAACTTGTCGATGAGGGACATCTTCTTGTCATCCAACTTCTGGCACAACTTCAGGAATTCCTTCACTTGAGGTAGCATCGCCATCTCGTCTTCGAAGAGCCACTTGTGGTACTCGATGATGAAGATTTTGGACCTTCTCATCATCTTCATATAGCTTACCCAAAGAATCCCAGATCTCTTTGGCCTTCACCTTCTTGGAATGACTCTGCCAGAGAGTCTTCCATAGAATTGAGAATCAGCAGTTTACAGATGATGATTTCTCTCTTCCATTTGCTCTGCTTGACGAGTGCAACAGCAATAGCATCGGCAGTTCCTCCTTCTGGAATCGTCGGTTCATCCTCAATCAACACATGGTTTACGTCCACAAGTTGAAGATTAAGGGTGACCTTCCACTTCCAGATTTGGAAATATTCTTCGTCGAATTTTTCCAACTTGTTAAAGCTGGTATCGATGAGAAAAGCTCGAGAGTTTTCCATCGTCGATTCATCCTCTAAAGAGATTTTGTTACAACAGCAAACGAAAGTAGAGCTTCTTTTAGGAAGATACAAATCGAGTTGCTAGCAGCAGCAACAAAAGCCCACAAGAAGTATCTGATTAGATCAGAGAAGAAGAGAAGAAAAGAAGAAAGAGAAAGGCAGCTTTGCTGGGGTGATAAGATCACCGTTGCTCAAAGCAAGATTCGCCTATATACGATCCGCTTCCAGGAACCAGCAAGTTCTAGAGAACTTCTGGAATGCTCGTCAGTCAATATTTGAGACTTGAACAGGCTTCCTGGACTTTACGGACTCCTTTAACTCTCTTCTTGGTGCATCTTTCAAAGGAGGCTAAGGGGCTCTATTTATAGAGTGGAGTGAGACTTCACCTCTTCTCCTATCCGATGTGGGACTAAAATACCAATACTCAAAAATAGAGTTTGATATTTTAGATCATCCCACAATCAGCATAGAAGTGTACTAGTCCATGCCTACCCTCCGAACACTCCCGTGCATGCACGAGACATCCTGGAGTCCGTGTCCGAGTCCGAGTCCGCACAACAAAAATTAACTTGCATCTTTGTTGAAATTAATCACTTTTTCTTCTAGGAAAATACTCCCATATGACACACACTTGTGCCCCACCACACCTCATGTGCACACCTCAACACAAGTAATGTATTATATTGAGATACTCACCATTTGGTGTAGCCGATGTGGGACTATCTTTCCTAATCCAAAGGCAAAACCACCAATAGTCCTGGTCCATTATTAAGAGTCATCTTCCGATTTTAGAACTAAAGCCCGCTCTCTGATACTCGCAGACACTTTTGGCCCCAGCATACGATCGATGAGCAGGAAGCTCCAAACCCCCTCTTCTTGGAAGTGCCTGATCTGTTGAAGGCTGTTGTTGCGCCTAGCAACCCTCCTCCGTCTCGTCCTTCCTCTGGCAGCGCGGTGCTCTCCTGTCTGCAGTGGTGTGAGACCCCATCTCACTGTATCGGTATTTATACATGGGTACGTATTTTGAGCCGTATTTCGTAATTCCTGGTTTTTGAAATATTTTAAAAAATTTCTCAAGGTATAAATTTATCTTGACTTGTTTTAATTTGGTTCGGTTCAACTTGGTATAGGGCTTGGTTTGGTTTAGGTGGGTTTGAGATGAGAAGGTTTGTATAAAATCCAACTCATCTCTCTCTTCCATTATTTCGTTTCTCTTCATCTTCATCCTCTTCACTTTCTTCTCCAACCTAAGGCAAGTACATCTTGCCAAATGTTGGACAAATGTTATTTTGTTTGTTATAAACTCTTCCTTACATGATTCTAAGCATCTTTAGAACTTGACATTTTTTATTTTGGTGGATAAATATTTGTAGATCTAAGTTTATAGACTTTTCGATTTTTTTTGGGTTTTGATCTATTAAACTTCATTATTTTCAATTTTTGATTGTTCTATGTTGTATAAAATTCAATTTTTACCCAAAATAGACCTCTGAAAAGTTAGATTTTGACTTGTTTTGAGAAAGTTATGGCTAAAATAAGATTTGGACATCTTCTATGTTCATCTGTCCTGATTCTGGCAGGGACGATGAATAGTGCCGCAGGCAAGAATAGTGCCGCAAGGATGAATAGTGCCGTATGGATACATAGTGCCGCATAGATGAATAGTGCCGCTTGGCTTGCATAGTACTGCATGGATGAATAGTATCATAGGATGAATAGTGCCGCATGGATGCATAGTGCCGTAGGAATGAATAGTGTCGTATGGCTTGCATAGTGCCGCATGGATGAATAGTGCCGCATGATGAATAGTGCTGCATGGATGCATAGTGCCGCATGGATGAATAGTGCCGCATGGATGAATAGTGCCGTAGGCCGTATAGTGCCGCAGAATGCCGCATAGTGTCTATTTTGGCTGTTTTATGTCCTATTTGGCTGATTTGTGGCCAGAATTTCTCCCAACTCCCAACATGAAAATTGTAGATCTTTTCCTTGGCTTCAAGAATATATTACCAACTATTTTATGCGGGTTTATTTCATTCTTGATATGGAGCTTATGATTGTATTGCATATTTTCTATCTTGGCCTAAATTGCGACGACCCTACTTAATAGCTTGATATTTCTTTAATAAATAAATTTCTTAACATGATTTGATAATATTATACAGTTAAAGAATGATTATACCCCTCTCATACCCTTAACACTAGTACAGATTTAATTGGTGTTTTAGGCCAAGTAGTTACCTCATTTATTCCTTCTCTTATGTTATGATGCACCTTTTATCAAGATCTATCTACAAGCTTTCTTACGTCTATGATTGCTTAACATGATAAGTGACCCGTTGTGGTGCACTCATAATGTATTCTTCCTTCTTTGCTTAACATGATAGTGACCCGTTGTGGTGCACTCATAATGTATGTCTTTCTTCTTTTCTTAACACGATAGTGACGCGTTACGGCGCACTCAAATCACATGTCACTTCTTTGCTTAACATGATTGTGGTCCGTCGTGGCGCACCCCTAACAAGTACTCTTAACATGATAGTGACCCGTCGTGGTGCACTCCAGACAAGTAACATGATATGACATGACATGAATTATGAATGTTGTTGCGACGGCTTTATTAGCTTACAAGTAATGAATGATTTGGACACCGTGGGTGTTTCTCTTGAGTGTGTTTGTACGAGCTACATGTTCTGTATTGCATCATGTCTAGGACATGAATTCCTGATTTCCTACGGTCAGAGATTCATAATGAATCTGGCTAGGATTAATGACTAGATTGATCAAGTAGTTCATATAGAGAGGTATTCCGGCTACAAGCAATCCCGTTATCTGGGCGCCTTCTCTGATGGACTTGTAGCCTACCGACGAGTCGGGCACATTTTCAGCCCACTGTCATATGGGATACTTCTTGAAACAAGTAATATGCACACTGTCATGTGTTGCACCCCCAAGTCACTTAATAACTCTCTTAGGGTACATTTGTCTCCTGGGTGATGTACCCACTATTTTACTTACATGGAATACATTTGTCTCCTGGGCGATATATCTGCTATAATTCTTGTAACTTACGTCTGGATAACCTGGATAGTCTGTAGGGCTTGTGGCCGTAGGGATACCTTGTTGCATCTTGCTAGTAACAAGGCTTGTGATAACCCTACTTAGCTAAAGTATCAAGCCGTACTCATTGCTTGGCCGTGATTGATGGATGGAGTCAGTCCAGTCCAGTCTAGTTTTGTCTAGGCAGTGTCCGTATGTTTATTTCAATATACTATGGTTTATGCTTACTTTCATCGATAAATGGTCGAAGACAAGGTTCTATTCAGGAGAAGGGTTACAACCCCGGTCCTTGTTTGGTTTACGGGTTGTAACTTGGCTTCCGGAATGGTTCCTAAGTTATCCTATCATTTGTCGTCCTATTTAGTACTCATATGTTCTATATGACCCTTATGCTGCACAATGATTAGAGACTAAGTTCTGTTCAGGAGAAGGGTTACAACCCAGGTCCTTGTTTGGTTTAAGGATTATAACTTGACTTCCGAATTAGTTCCTAAGTCCACTTATCATTGTCTTTCTATAATTCTCACATGCTCACAAGTCTCAGTTATCTAACAGACTCACATGTTCAATTATCTCACAAGCTATACATGACCCCCCTATGCCGGGTTACCATGCTCTTATGACCCGACTATCTCATAAATTCACATGTTCAATTGCTTTTACATATTCTTAAGCTTCTGTTTACTTAACATGTCTACACTTTACATTATGTTGCATGATAATTACCTTATGCTCCAAGATGCTTACTTATTGTCTTCCTATGTTCGGGATATAAGTGCATTGGTAGTGCATGAGTCTCGATCTGCCCTTACTCATTTGTATCTCTAATTGTTGATGTTAGTGATTGCTGATTTTAGTTCATAGTTTGGCTTCCTTTGTGGTACTTGCTATTGGGGGTCTGACCCTACTGGTTTTGTTTGGCCAGATTCTGATAGAGAAGCCCAGAGGATCTTCCGTACCATCTACTCGACGGTGACCATCTGGAGCACCAGAGTACCCAATTGGGTTTCTCATTTTATTCTTCCACTGGTTATGTACATTATTCTTTGTGGCGTTTAGCCTCCGAGCACGTGTTTAGCTCGTGTTTTCGTCTTTGACCTTTAGCCTACGAGCATAAACATGATGTGCATATTCTAGACTGCAGCTAGAGCTTATCATGTATGACTAATACTCTTGCTAGTTTTTCCATCTTGTATTACTAGCTTCATGATCATCCATGTATATATGGAGTGGGACGCTTTACTATTGTATGTCTGATGATCATACTTCTTGTACTTGTATAATTGCCTGTGATTGAGATACCTAGGATTGCTAGACCTGGGATCGACTGTTGGCTTTTGGAAGTAACCCCCATGTCTTGACAGCTTATACGTGATTTCAGAGTACTGGCGTACTTTGGTATTACGTAGCTGGCCTTGTCCGTCTCCACTTGCCAGTATTCAGGTTCTGGGACGTGACAAGTGGCGTGATCTTCTCGGTGCCCAACCAGTTTTTATAGTCGACGTTGTCTTCTCCGTTCCCTACCTCAAGAGCAATAAAATCCTCCCAAGCTCCTTCCCGCGAAGTAGGCGCCGCCACACGTGCGAGGCACAGTAGTTGGCAATCACGTCGTTCGGATGAATGTGACGAAGGTATCTCGCTATAGTGTAGTCGCTCCAAAGAGATTTCTGAGTCCGAACCTTCCACCACAGACGATATATATATATATATATATATATATATATATATATATATATATATATATATATATATATATATATATATATATGTCACGCCCCAGAACCAGAATACTGGAGAGCGGGGGAATGACTCAGCCAGCTACATATTACGGGTAGAAGAATACCGTATAATACAAGCAATGCTGTCTAACCAGACGAGGGGGTGCATACTACATGAAAGTCTTACTATGGTCACTTCACATCTATTGTCTCAATCATTCAAACAAGAAGCAAAAATAGAGAACATGTAAGATAAAGCAGTAAGGCGTCCCAAACGCTTAGTCAAGATGTTCTTGAGATCTGGCTTTACAAAACATAGCCAGATGATGTAGTAACATATACACAATTATTATCAGCTGCAGTCTGACTTAATTACAATTATGTAAAAGCAAGTGCAAGACTATCCGACTAACATGTCGGTGCCAAGCGGCAAAATGTAAAGTAAATAACAAAACGAGCGGTGAAGTAAGGAACCCACTCGAGTCCTCCTGCGACCATTCCCCTAGTATTGACCATCTTGGAGGTGGAAGTAAGCTGAGTCCTCGGGAACCGGCTCTAAATCTGGCCATGCAAAACCAGAGAGGTTAGACCTCTAATAGCAAGTACCACAAGGAAGCACGATATGAAGGATTAAACCAGTAAGTAATAGAATATAATAATAATAGACCTCTGCTTTCCATTAGGATTCACATAACATCACGACACTTCGAACCAACCTCCCAACCAAACAAGGACAGAAGTTGGCCCGTTATGTGCTGACATTCTGATCATCTCAGTTAGGCAACAGAGTAGGTACAGTACACAAACAAATCATCTTGAACGGCCAATCAACTCCTACGGCTTGCTATTGTGAGTCCCAAGTTATCCTAGAATTATGCAATAAAGATTCCTCAATTCTTACTATATGCGAGCAAGGCTAGTCTATCCAGTCAATCAATTGCGCCAATCATGAATTAGACGAGTCCCAGCGGGACGCCCGTCATCAATATACAATATACGATAATATAACCAGATACCGCTCCCTGCCAGTGTGGCAGATTTGCAATATCTGTGGGGACCAGCCGGCCTGTCGGGCACTACTAGTCCCAAAAGGGCTGTCATGTAAGAACTCGGGGATCCATTCTCTCCATGCAATCATTATTTTATTTAACTTAATAGTCTCTATGTTGAGTGAAATCCCATGCCGTGGATCATGGTCATTCAAATGAGTACTTTCGTACGGGGTACGATATGCGCAACTCTACAACGATACCCGTGCGGCTAGGTTGTAGGTCTTACATAGCGTAATGCAACAATCAAATCTAACCACGGAGTAATCATGCCTTGACCATAAAGTACACATGCTGCTTTGTAGAAAAATAAATAAATTGAAGCCTGCACATGCCTGTATGTCAATATTCGGGATCGGCTAGTCGATTACAATAGTTCATAACATGAACGTGTTTCATTCATTTAATTCAATAAGACGACTAGCCAGTCTCTTAGTTCCAACTTAGGAACGCATGATCAATTTTAGTCAAGATAACCATTATCATCAATGGTGACAAGGCATGAAGGTCAACTTGTATTAAATGGGGTCGAGTCTATAACTCTCAGGGTTAAGTTCCAGTCTCACTGGGTATCCATAAACCAATCAAGACACAGGGCACGTTCTATACAACCATATATATTAAAAATATTAACATGCTAAGATTATCGAGTTCATAAAAAAAGGCGTAAGGATATAATAGAAAAAGTATCATGCTACCATTAAATAAATAAATTAGAGAACAAATAGAAATACCCAGGTCAGGAAGTCACGCCAACAAGTCTATGCTAAGGCCAACAAGTCACGCCAACAAGTCTATGCTAAGGCCAACAAGTCACGCCAACAAGTCTATGCTAAGGCCAACAAGTCACGCCAACAAGTCTATGCTAAGGCCAACAAGTCACGCAAGAATCGTACGTGTAAAAAGGGTACGCCAAGTTAAGTAGGAAGGAGTGAGCGTATAAACAGCGTGAGCGTGAAAAAGTGGTTCACGTTGGCACGCACAGCGTAAGTGTGAAGGGTAATTCACGCACGCACAGCATGAGCGTAAAAAATAATTCACGCACTCATAACGTGAGCGTGAAAAGTAACTGACGCACGCACAGCGTGAGCGTGATAAGAAATTCACGCACGTATAGCGTGAGCGTGGAATAAAATTCACGCACACACAGCGTGAGCATGATAAGAAATTCACGCATGCACAGCAGGAGCGTAACTCAAATATCACGCTAACACGTAAAGACGTGAGCGTGACTCAAAATTCACGCTGGCACGTAAGAACGTGAGTGTGACTCAAAATTCACGCTAACACGTAAAGACGTAGGCGTGACTAAATCTTCCGAACTCCAATCTTATGGAACTTTCGTTCCAAGCCAGAAATGAGGTTCCCATGGTTCAGAATGGTGTGGAATGAGAAGCTCTGCCACATGAGACTATCTATTCCGAAAGCACGCCAGGTTGGGAGATCAAAATCCATGGACAACCGAAAACACAACAACCTAGATCTAGAAGAAACGAGCCAAAGAAATCAAAAATGCTAAGTAGTAAACTCTCTTAGAATCACAAGAGGAAGACAAATGAACCATAAAAATGGGTGGAGGAGAAGCAAGATGTGCTTGCCTTCTCCTGGTAGGTGGAGAGAGTGATGAGGAAAAAGAAGAAGAAGAAGAAGTAATGGTGAAGGAGAGTTATGAGAAGAGAGAATGGAGATGGGGGCTTTAAATGGAAGGGGTGGTGGTAGGTGGGTTCGGTTCATGTGAACCACCATGAACTCGAGAAAACCCTCCTAGGCCGAACCTAACAGCAAGACTAAAAGCAGAGAATAACAGTAGAAAATAAAATACAGATAATTAATTAACATGAAATTAAAGGAATTTAAATACAGGATAATACATGATAAATATTAAATAAATATATATGAGTTGTACATGTATAAAATACGCATTCTGGGAACGGGGAGTGACATCTCTACCCACCTTAGAAAAATTTCGTCCTCGGAATTTCAAATCCAAGCAGGTAGAAATATCGGAGCTAAACTAATCCAAGTACAAGCAATTCTAGTGATCAAGCAATCGTTTTTACCATATCAAAAGCAAGTACTATATATGTAAATTCATATATCCACGATATCAAGTAGCTCTACCCATAAGGTGATAAGCATGAAGAATCAGGAAAATCAAGGTATACAGAAAAAGATATACCTTGTGAGTCAAACAGGTGTGGATACCGTGATCGGATATCATCCTCACGTTCCCACGTTGACTCTCCCAAGGAGTGATGACCCCAAGCAACACGGACAAGACTAATTGTTTGGTTCTTGAGTATCTTCTCTTTTCGGTCCAAAATGGACACAGGCTGTTCCTCGTAAGACAGGTTGGTACCAACAACCAGTTCAAAATGATCGAGGATATGGCTTGGGTCCGATACATACATACGTAATTGAGATACATGAAACACGTCATGCACCTCTCGTAACGAAGGTGGGAGGGATAAACGATAAGCAACATCGCCTACCCGATCAAGGATAACAAATGGGCCCACGTACCACGGACTCAATTTTCCACGAACGCCAAATCTAATGACCCCACGAGTGGGTGAGATCCGCAAGAATACGTGGTCCCCAACAGAGAACTCTAACGGCCGACGATGCTGGTCCGCCCAATGACGATGCCGATCCTGCGCAACTCGAAGTCGCTCTCTAATTTCCTTAACCACTTCAACCGTCTGGACAATCATTTCTGGGCCTAGCATCTTCCTTTCTCCGATATCATCCCATGCAAGCGATGACCTACACTTCTTACCATATAGTGCTTCAAATGGCGCCATCTGGATACTGGCTTGATAACTATTGTTGTATGAGAACTCGACTAAGTGCAGGTGACTCTCCCAAGACCCTCCAAAATCTAGAGTGCAAGCTCGTAACATGTCTTCTAAAGTCTGAATCGTTCTTTCTGATTGCCCATCCGTCTGCGGATGGTAAGCCGTGCTAAATCTTAGCTTGGTACCCAGACTATGATGTAAGCTCTTCCAGAAATATGATGTAAAGCGGGTATCTCGATCCGACATAATACTGACAGGGACTCCATGTTGCCTGACTATCTGTTGCATATATAACTCTACCAACTTTTCTGTAGATTACCCTACTCTGAAAGGAAGAAAGTGTGCTACCTTTGTAAGTCGATCCACTATTACCCAAATAGCATCCTTACCACTTGGTGATCTCGGTAAACCGGTCACAAAGTCCATTGTAATATGCTCCCATTTCCATTCCGGGATAGGAAGTGGTTGCAATAACCCAGCTGGCCTCTGCTGTTCTGTCTTCACTTGCTGACATACCAAGCAACAAAAAACAAATCTAGCTATCTCCCTCTTCATCCCGTTCCACCAGAAATGCTGCTTGATATCTTGGTACATCTTGGTCCCTCCAGGATGAATAGAATACTGAGAACTGTGAGCTTCTGCCATAACCTCCTGTCTGATATCTCCACTAGGCACACATAGACGTGATCCAAACCTAAGTGTACCATTTTCATGAATTCCCATCTCCTTCCTGAGTCCTGACTCACATTCTGCCCTAAGCTTCTGAATCCTTGGGTCTTGTGCCTGAGCCGCCTTGATCCTGCCTACCAAGTCGGATTGAACTTGCAGACTTGTTAGAACTCCTACATCACTAAAAAGTATAACTTTGATGCCCATCTCCTGAAGGTCTTCTAAGATATGCCTCTGTATTGTCAACATAAATGCGCCGCCTCTCCTGCTAAGAGCGTCTGCTACTATATTAGCCTTGCCTGGATGATACTGAGGCTCTACGTCATAATCCTTGATCAACTCCAGCCATCTTCTCTGCCTCATGTTTAGTTCCTTCTGAGTAAAAATGTACTTTAGACTTTTATGGTCTGTGTACATGTCCACTCGGTCACCATATAAGTAATGCCTCCATAGCTTCAGAGCAAACACTACTGTCGCTAATTCCAAATCATGAGTTGGGTAATTCTTCTCGTGGTCCCGAAGCTGCCTAGATGCATACGCTATCACCTTTCCATGTTGCATAAGGACACATCCAAGTCCTTTACCTGACACATCACAATATACTGTAAAACCTCCGGGTCCAACTGGCAATGTAAGAATAGGTGCTGATATCAATTTCTGCTTCAAAGTCTCAAATGATGCATGACATTCTGTCGACCAAACGAATGGTACACCCTTCCGGGTCAAGCGGGTCATGGGTGCTGAAAGCCTCGCAAAGTCTGACACAAACCTTCTGTAATATCCTGCCAATCACAAGAAACTCCGCACATCTGCTACGATCTTGGGTACTGGCCAACTTTCTACTGCTTCTATCTTCTTGGAATCTACTGCTACTCCAGCTCCTGATATGATGTGACCCAAAAATGAAATGTGATCCGACCAAAACTCACACTTGCTGAGCATGGCATACAACTGGTTCTCTCTCAGAACCTGTAACACTCTCCTGAGGTGGTTTTCACGCTCCTCTTCACTAGCAGAGTATACGAGAATGTCGTCAAGAAACACAATGACAAACTGGTCTAAGTATGGCATAAGGATGTGATTCATCAAATCCATGAATATTGCTGGAGCATTGGTCAAACCAAACGGCATTACTAAGAATTCATAATGCCCATACTTCGATCTGAATGCTGTCTTGGGAATATCTTCCTTCCGAACCCTCACTTGATGGTACCCTGAATGAAGATCTATTTTGGAGAAAACTCTAGCTTTGCTCAACTGATCAAATAAGTCGTCGATCCTGGGTAGTGGGTACTTGTTCTTCACTGTTGCCGCGTTAAGCTTCCTGTAGTCAATGCACAATCTGGATGACCCATCCTTCTTCCCCACAAGTACCACTGGTGCTGCCCAGGGTGACACGCTAGCTTGGATGAACTTCTTCTCCTTCAGTTCCTCTATGTGCTGATATACCTTGGCCTGCTCTGAATCCGCCATTCTATAAACTCGATCTGATATCGGTTTAGTTCCTGGTGCCAATTCTATACTGAACTCAATATCTCTAACTGGTGGTAGACCTGGAAGTTCTTCAGGAAATACGTCTAGAAACTCTTCAACTACCTTCGGAATCTGAACTTCTTTCATTGCCGTTATTACTCCCTGTTCTTGCTGAGTTGCCCCTGATCTGACTAAGGTGAATCTCTTCATGCCTGGAATATCAAAAGATACACTCCCTCTATGACAATCTATTGTCGCATGACTGTCTTTCAGCCAGTCCATGCCTAAGATAACGTCAAAATTTCCAACAGGAAATTCTATCAACCGGGCGGGTAAAGAATGCCCGCAAACTACAATGCTACATGCTAAAATAACTCTACTAACTCCTACGAGCCCATTACCAGTGAGTATATTCAACCTCCCTGGCAATGCCTCGAACTCCATTCCTAGTCGTGTCGCAAATTGTGCAGATATAAATGAGTGTGATGCTCCCGAATCAAACAATGCTACTGCGGGATATGAGGCGACGAGAATATTACCTGCCACAACATCTCCCGATGCCAATGCCTCTTCCAAGGACAGAGTGAATGCTTGCCCTCGACCTCCTTGCTGGTTCCCATGCTGCGGCCTAGCCTGATGTGGTTGCTGGCCCCTTCTTTGATGATGCTGGGGTGGTCTATGCTGGTGTTGCTGCATCGGCGGCCCCTGCTGTCGAAACATCTGAGCCTGCGGCATTAACGGACGCTGTGCCAACGGCCTTACTGCCACCGCTGGTCCTCGATACTGGCCTGCCCCTGGTGCTGACAGAGCAGGAAACTGTTGCCCTGGTCCTCCTGACCTCGAATTCATGGGACATATGGTAACCCGATGGTCTGGATTTCCACATATCAAACACAGTCCATTCAATGTCCGACACACATCTCTAGTGTGCCCTGCCTTCCCGCAATAAGTGCAGCCTGCCGGGGGTTGCTGGTTCTTCCTCTGTTGCTGTTGCTGCTGCCTGGGTGGTGGTGTTGGTCCTCGTATCGCCACATCGTGGATACGAATGCCAGTGGATGGTGCTGTTGTTCGGGGCGCTGCTCCCCCTCCTCCTTCAATCTGACTGTGGGATCTCTTCTGACCCCCAGTCCTTGTCGCAAGCCTCTGAATGGTGATCTCATGCCTTCGAGTTGCCGTCAATACTTCGTCAAAAGTTTGGTAATTGTGCCCCTCTATCAATTGCAAGAGTTCAAGATGAAACCCTTGCTGGAACCTCATAGCCCTCTGGCTCTCTGTTGCTACCATCTCTGGGGCGAATCTACTCAATCTGCAGAACTCCGCTGCATAAGCATCTACAGTCTTGCCGGCCTGCCTGAGGTTGATAAACTTCTGTTGTAGCTCAAACCGTGCCACAACTCCATAGTACTTGGTCTTGAATCTTGCAGTGAAATCGTCCCAAGTCACAGGACGTCTGATGCCCACTTTCTCTGATTCCCACCAATCACGTGCGAGATCCTGAAGTAACAACTTCACTAGATCCACACGTTCTTCTGCCGGTACCTTAGCTGCTGTCAGAATAGCCTCAATATCCTTAAGCCATGCATCTGCTGAGATGGCATCCTCCGTGCCCTCGAAACGGCGGAGGTTGTACTTGCAAAACCTGGCTGATGCTCCTGAATCAGTCCTCATTCCTCTTTTCAAAGCCGTCTGCAATCCTTGGTTGAGCAACACATTCTGCTCTTGTAGCTGAGTGTGCATGCGCTGCTGGGCCAACATCTGATGTTGCTGAGTAGCCATCATTCCTCTCATGATCTCCAGAAGGGCTGGTGTGTCCACTTCCACAGGGGTAGGTGGAACTATGGGTGGTGTTGGAACTTCCGGATACTGCGGTTCAGTTGCTGGTTCCACTATCACTTCTTCTTGGATAGTCTCCTGAGGTGAGACTGGCCCTTGTTGCTGACCAACCTGGTCATGTTGCCCATGTTGCCCTTGTTGTTGCTGCCCAGCTCTGACCGATGCGGACGAAGTGCCCCTAAGAAAAGGGACAAGAGAACAATCAAACAACCGGACATGAAGGATCAATGAAGTCAAAGGATACCGGAATGTCAAGCAAGGGTTGAGAATAACGAATCATGAGATCAAGGGGGGACACGTGTGATTGAGACATCCTATAAATCAAAACACCCCACAAGTCTGAAATTAGACCTGCATGGGCCACCACTAAAACCTTGTTACGCCCCAGAACCAGAATACTGGAGAGCGGGGGAATGACTCAGCCAGCTACGTATTACGGGTAGAAGAATACCGTATAATACGATCAATGCTGTCTAACCAGACGAGGGGGTGCATACTACATGAAAGTCTTACTATGGTCACTTCACATCTATTGTCTCAATCATTCAAACAAGAAGCAAAAATAGAGAACATATAAGATAAAGCAGTAAGGCGTCCCAAACGCTTAGTCAAGATGTTCTTGAGATCTGGCTTTACAAAACATAGCCAGATGATGTAGTAACATATACACAATTGTTATCAGCTGCAGTCTGACTTAATTACAATTATGTAAAAGCAAGTACAAGACTATCCGACTAACATGTCGGTGCCAAGCGGCAAAATGTAAAGTAAATAACAAAACGAGCGGTGAAGTAAGGAACCCACTCGAGTCCTCCTGCGATCATTCCCCTAGTATTGACCATTTTGGAGGTGGAAGTAAGCTGAGTCCTCGGGAACCGGCTCTAAATCTGGCCATGCAAAACCAGAGAGGTTAGACCTCTAATAGCAAGTACCACAAGGAAGCACGATATGAAGGATTAAACCAGTAAGTAATAGAATATAATAATAATAGACCTCTGCTTTCCACTAGGATTCACATAACATCACGACACTTCGAACCAACCTCCCAACCAAACAAGGACAGAAGTTGGCCCGTCATGTGCTGACATTCTGATCATCTCAGTTAGGCAACAGAGTAGGTACAGTACACAAACAAATCATCTTGAACGGCCAATCAACTCCTACGGCTTGCTATTGTGAGTCCCAAGTTATCCTGGAATTATGCAATAAAGATTTCTCAGTTCTTACTATGTGCGAGCAAGGCTAGTCTATCCAGTCAATCAATTGCGCCAATCATGAATTAGACGAGTCCCAGCGGGACGCCCGTCATCAATATACAATATACGATAATATAACCAGATACCGCTCCCTGCCCGTGTGGCAGATTTGCAGTATCTGTGGGGACCAGCCGGCCTGTCGGGCACTACTAGTCCCAAGAGGGCTGCCATGTAAGAACTCGGGGATCCATTCTCTCCATGCAATCATTATTTTATTTAACTTAATAGTCTCTACGTTGAGTGAAATCCCATACCGTGGATCATGGTCATTCAAATGAGTACTTTCGTACGGGATACGATATACGCAACTCTACAACGGTACCCGTGCGGCTAGGTTGTAGGTCTTACATAGCGTAATGCAACAATCAAATCTAACCACGGAGTAATCATGCCTTGACCATAAAGTACACATGCTGCTTTGTAGAAAAATAAATAAATTGAAGCCTGCACATGCCTGTATGTCAATATTCGGGATCGGCTAGTCGATTACAATAGTTCATAACATGAACGTGTCTCATTCATTTAATTCAATAAGACGACTAGCCAGTCTCTTAGTTCCAACTTAGGAACGCATGATCAAGTTTAGTCAAGATAACCATTATCATCAATGGTGACAAGGCATGAAGGTCAACTTGTATTAAATGGGGTCGAGTCTATAACTCTCAGGGTTAAGTTCCAGTCTCACTGGGTATCCATAAACCAATCAAGACACAGGGCACGTTCTATACAACCATATATATTAAAAATATTAACATGCTAAGATTATCGAGTTCATAAAAAAAGGCGTAAGGATATAATAGGAAAATTATCATGCTACCATTAAATAAATAAATTAGAGAACAAATAGAAACACCCAGGTCAGGAAGTCACGCCAACAAGTCTATGCTAAGGCCAACAAGTCACGCCAACAAGTCTATGCTAAGGCCAACAAGTCACGCCAACAAGTCTATGCTAAGGCCAACAAGTCATGCAAGAATCGTACGCGTAAAAAGGGTACGCCAAGTTAAGTAGGAAGGAGTGAGCGTATAAACAGCGTGAGCGTGAAAAAGTGGTTCACGTTGGCACGCATAGCGTGAGTGTGAAGGGTAATTCACGCACGCACGGCGTGAGCGTGAAAAGTAATTCACGCACTCATAACGTGAGCGTGAAAAGTAACTCACGCACGCACAGCGTGAGCGTGATAATAAATTCATGCACGCATAGCGTGAGCGTGGAAAGAAATTCACGCACGCACAGCGTGAGCGTGATAAGAAATTCATGCACGCACAGCAAGAGCGTAACTCAAATGTCACGCTAACACGTAAAGACGTGAGCGTGACTCAAAATTTACGCTGGCACGTAAGAACGTGAGCGTGACTCAAAATTCACGCTAACACGTAAAGACGTGGGCATGACTAAATCTTCCGAACTCCAATCTTATGGAACTTTCGTTCCAAGCCAGAAATGAGGTTCCCATGGTTCAGAATGGTGTGGAATGAGAAGCTCTGCCACATGAGACTATCTATTCCGAAAGCACGCCAGGTTGGGAGATCAAAACCCATGGACAACCGAAAACACAACAACCTAGATCTGGAAGAAACGAGCCAAAGAAATCAAAAATGCTAAGTAGTAAACTCTCTTAGAATCACAAGAGGAAGACAAATGAACCATAAAAATGGGTGGAGGAGAAGCAAGATGTACTTGCCTTCTCCTGGTAGGTGGAGAGAGTGATGAGGAAGAAGAAGAAGAAGAAGTAATGGTGAAGGAGAGTTATGAGGAGAGAGAATGGAGATGGGGGTTTTAAATGGAAGGGGTGGTGGTAGGTGGGTTCGGTTCATGTGAACCACCATGAACCCGAGAAAACCCTCCTAGGCCGAACCTAACAGCAAGACTAAAAGCAGAGAATAACAGCAGAAAATAAAATACAGATAATTAATTAACATAAAATTAAAGGAATTTAAATACAGGATAATACATGATAAATATTAAATAAATATATATGAGTTGTACATGTATAAAAATATGCATTCTGGGAACGGGGAGTGACAATATATATATATATATATATATATATATATATATATATATATATATACACACACACTATTTTTTGAGGTTATATCAATTTAATATTACTGTTAATATTAATTTTAAGGTTAATTTAGTATTAAATTTAATATTAATGGTAAAAGTAATCTATATTCCAATCTTTTTAAATAATCTATCATTTAAAAATAATATACTTCTAAAAATAATTTATTTTTTAAAACACATATATTTTCTAAAATGATTTATCTTTTAATACAAAATATAGTCTATCTTCCACTATATAAGGGGGCTTCAAAACGGCTCAAGATTTAGCCATCTAAGCCGTATGTATATCATAGACCATTTTATTTTTTAAAGTATGGAAGATAAAAATTAACTTCCTCATCCATCAATTCTTAAAAAATTACGGATAAAAACTTTCTCTTTTTTAGTCCATATAAATATCTATTTAGAAACTAAATTTAAAACTGTTTAAGAACTAAATTTAAAGAAAAAATATCATAAAATATTTAAATTGTTTAACAAATCTTAATTCAAATATATTAAATATTTTTCAACAATATCATAAAAATTTTATCCATAACAAATTATAATTAAATTTTTACAAATTATAATTAAAATATAAAAATATATACAATAAATTTTAATTTTAATTTAAATATTTAAATTATTTAAAGTGTAACCCATGTACATCTTCTTGATTTTAAATATAATGTTGTGTGCACAAAAAATTTGAAACTTAACGTGACGCCGTAAAAAAAATATAAAAAAACTAGGCTAGTTATAAAGGCACTTCACATTTTTTATCAGGGCTATCCCATTTTAAACTTTGTATTATTTACAAGTTTGCCATTAAAAAAATGATTAGGGCTATCCCACTCTTTGGTATAAAAGTCACTTTTTTTTTTCTTTCTATTTTTTCCCTCTTCTTCTTCCTCAACCCATCCAAGAAGAAGAAGAAGAAGAAGAAGAAGAAGAAAAGGAAGAACAACAACAACAACAAAAATGTTAAATCCTAATATTGTGGAAACCCTAATATTGTTATCCCTAATTTTTTCCTCATTTCCAATTTCGATGGCACCCAAAGGCTCCTCATAATATACAAACCCTAATATGGGAGGAAACCCAATATTGTTGTTCAACTAGTGCAAACAAGGACTGCCCAATTTTCTGGCAGTCCAACAAACTGAATGGACGGCCAGAAAACTGGGCAGTCCTAAGTCACAGCATGTGAAACAAAGGACTGCCCATTTTTCTGGCAGTCATTACTGTATGTAGGACTGTCCAATTTTCTGGCAGTCCTGAATACAGTAAGGACTGCCAGAAAAATGGGTAGTCCTTTGTTTCACATGTTGTGACTTAGGACTGCCCAGTTTTCTGGCAGTCCTGAATACAGTAAGGACTGCCAGAAAAATGGGCAGTCCTTTGTTTCACATGTTGTGACTTAGGACTGTCCAGTTTTCTGGTAGTCCATTCAGTTTGTAGGACTGCCAGAAAATTGGACAGTCCTGGTCGACGCACAGTTTTCTCGTTAGTGCATACTTGTGTTTAATTTAAATGGGTAATTTTTCACTCCGAATGTAGTTTAATTCAAATGGGCTACAGACAATTGAAATAAACAATATAATGGATGCTTGAATTTTTCAATTTAATTTCTAGGGTTTTGGAAACAAATAGAGAAAGAATTTGGGTGCCATCGATCTTCTTGAGAATGAAATTTGGAAGAGAAGAGGAAGAAGAAGAGAAAATTTCTAGGGTGGAAGAAATTTCTAGGAATTTTCAAATTAACTTCTTGCTTGGGATGGAGAAATGGTGGAGGAGAAGAGGAAGAAGAAGAATAGAGGAGTTAGGGTTTAGGAAGAGAGAGAAAAAATTTTGCAAATGAGAGAAAAATTTTGGGTTTAGGAGAATTTTACTTTGGGACAGCCCAAAATAAAAAAAATAGACTGTCCTGAGTAAAATACAAAAAAATCTGGACTAGCCTCAATCCGGACTAGTCCTGATCAAAAAGGGCAGTGCCTTTATAATTAGCCAAAAACTATTTCGTAGTATATTATGCTGGTCCTATTAGTTTATAACCCCAAATCCTTTCAAAAAAAAAAAATTTATAACCCCAAATCAATATATGTCATTTCTTCTCTCCCCTCTCCAACTCTAACCCTAACCCAAAACCCTCCCAATCTTCCAACAACAACAACAACAACAACAACAACAACAAATGTCCACCCTAGCCCTCCTCCGCTTCACCCCAATCCCCACCCTCACCCGCCCCCCTCACCCGCCCCAAACCACCCCCTCCCGCTCGCACCGTCTCCATGTCCTCCAACCGTTCGACGCTCGTCCCCTCTGTCGACCGCCTCGTCGCCGCCGCGGCCTACACCCTCCCCTTCCTCAACGCCCTCCCCTACGGCCGCTTCCTCTTCTCCCGCTACCCCGTCCTCTCCGTCCCGGTCTCCCCCTTCTTCCCCCTCCTCTCCGCCCTCCACTCCGTCCCCTTCGCCGGCTTCGTCGCCTTCTTCGCGCTCTACCTCGGCGTCGTCCGCAACCCCAGCCTCCCCCGCTTCGTCCGGTTCAACTCCATGCAGGCCGTCGTGCTCGACGTCCTCCTCGCCCTCCCCTCCCTCCTCCAGAGGGTCTTCGGCGCGCCCACCCGGGGGGTCGGCTTCAGGGTGCTCGAGCTCGGCTACGACGCCATATTCGTCTTCGCGGCTGGCTGTTTCGTCTACGCGGTGGTCAGCTGCGTTCTCGGGAGGACGCCGTACCTGCCGATTGTCGCCACCGCGGCGGATAGGCAGCTCTGAGTTGGGTTCTCGTCGTCCGCCGCCGGCCGGGAGAGGAAAGTTGGAATCTCTTTGAAGAAAGATGCCGTCTTCCCTTTTTTACTTTTTTGTGTGTGTTGTTCTATGTTTGTTTGTAGTAGGTTTAATTTGAGTTGCTAATGGAAATGCCTTTGTTTTGCCTCCCAATTGTGGTTCAAACTGAAACTACTGGTGATCGAAATAGCTCTTTATACTGTAAGGGCCATCAGTGCTTCTGGAAAAGAGGAGCTAGGCGTTTAGACAAGTGATCATTTGAGTTCAGAACTTATGAAACTCGATAAATGAAGGATTTTGTTACACTCTCTCGCTCTTGTATCTTTCAAAAGGTTGATGGTTACCAAGGATTTTTAACTTTGGGGTGCTTCGTACATTCAACATTTGAGAGCTTGCTGATGACCGGAATTCTTTGGATGATGATACACTGGTTCTATATCTGGAGATGTTACTTTCTGGACAATCAGTGAGCGGAGGGAAGCGAGTTTTTCTTCTTGGTAATGCAATTGTACTCTCTGAAATTTTCCAGATGAGGATGTGCTCCTCCATACCTTTGCATGAAAGGAATTGAACTTTCTTATTTTGAATAGGAATTACCTAAGTTTTTGTTCTTTTGTCATGGCCAAAGTACAATGAATTGACTCTTTTTAATTTAAAGAGGATTATTTTATAAGATGTGTAAATGTTCTTAATTTTACACTACTCTAGCTGCCTTTTCTCCTTTTTGATCTTTTAAAAACCAAATTTTCTTCGATATACAATATTGTTATTCCTGTTTCAAAACCAATTAGCCATCCACTGTTTGAAGTTATAATCTTCTTTTTAGTTTTTCTTCTTAAGAATCTATAAAAATATATTCTCAATCTGGTCTTGGCTTTTTGTGATGTCTTCCTAGATTTTAAGCCCATGCTTTATATTCCAATTTTTTTATCTAATTTTTTTTCTATTGATAAAGGAACTTACATCCAAAAATTTGGGATGAAGACTTTGTGGTTGTTGTAGGCAACTTACATAAGTGAAGTGGAATCAAGAATGCACATTGATGGGAATTTTTACCAGTCAAAGAACAAAGAGGGCTACAGGTTCTCCTTGGTTTTGCCCAAACGAAAGGAAGAAAATCGATGAACTTGCAGGTCAATGGTATGTCACTTGTATACTTTATCCTGGTTCATATCTAGGCAATACGTGTATTTGTGTAGATTGATGAACAAATTTTTTTATATGGTGAATCTTTAAAGCTAAAGCTCATGACAAAGGATTGAAGTTAGTGATGAAGTATATTTCCAACTAAGGAAATAAGAATACTTTATAGATCTTTTAAGGATAAAGCAATCAGGGGTTTACTCATTGCATCTGAAATGGAATAACACTACAAAACTAAAAGAGCTAACAGCTATGGACAGGGACCATACTTAATGGAATCAATAGGATTTTCTCTAGGTTTCTTGATGTTTGGCATAATACATGTGAGATCTTCAATCATGTATACATGTTCAGTGAGTAGTTCATATTAAATATGAACTAAGTGACATACCACTAAATCTTGCCCTTCCTGTGCGGGTTGGCACACGAACGTCTGAGCCAGGTTGTGGAGCACGCTGACTACGGACTTTTGCTTTGGCCCATATGTCACTTAGACTTGGTTTGGGTTGCAGCTTGGTGAATGGATGTTTGCTCAAATGCTCATTTCCGGGACACTGGCCAGCTATTCGGAGGCCGCTTGAGCGCCTACATGAATAGCCATGATGGTAATGGATGTCTAAACAAATGGCTAGAGGTTATGAAAAGGTAACTTCTGAGCACATGCATGACTAGTTTTTTCTTAATATTGAGGGAGAGACGTTCTTAATACTACTGCTCTCCTAATATTAGATCCCTATTGATGTCTGGACACAGAATATAAAACAAATTCATCTTAATAGAAAGCATTATATTTGTTATCCTTAAAATCTCATGAAAGTACTTTTTTTTAGATTTTTAGAAACTACTCATCCCTATTGCATTTCTCAGTCAAAAAGAGATTCCTCAATACTACATTAATCTCATCTCTCAATACACAATTTTAGTAATGTCAACCACATAGAAGCTTCCTAAATTTTCTCTACTAATGGTAGGTGATAGAAATCCAAGGGAATGGCTACTCAATTGGAATAAACTGCAGTCTTCTCTTGGCAGACCATCGGCATATAACCTTATTCCTACATTATCATAACAAAATTCTTCTCTATGCCCTCCCCAAGATGCCCATCTTCCCACTGGGATGGCAAAATTAATAGGATGCCCACACGTCTCCATCCATGTTAAATCCACGAAGAACAATTATACAACCATGACCATGCTCTTCAAGGCCCCTTTTAATCCTCCAAAGAAGAATGGATCACTTACAACACACTTACCTTGCTCTGCATTTGAGGAAGCAACATGAAGGCGGGATGTCCATGTCCAAGTTCTTCTTAGTCATCAATTACCAGATTGGTAATTTGAATGTTAAGTTTGGTGAAAAGAGTTGGTTCATTTTGATGTCTTTGATTCTGCATTCAATAAGGCATTGTGGGACGAATGTGGGCTTGCTTAGTTGGCCCAGAAGGGAACAAGCTTATTTACGTGTCCTGTCATTTTTTGTCATGTCGCGAAGGGGGCTTGTGACGGTAATGTTACCGCCGGATGATATTTGATAGTACATCAGAGCTGATGATTATTGCAACGGTCCCTAAAAGGATCCTTCTACTGGTGCCTTTGCCACTTCCTCTTCTGATTATTGTGATTCTTACCTCAGTTGTTCGACTCCTTCTCTGTTGTATTCTCCTGTCACTTATAAGGATAATTCTTATTGCTATCCATGTTCTACGTCTCCTACTACTATTATCTTGTGCCTCCCCTTAACTCGTCTACATCTCCTCCAACTTATAATTATTTTTAACCTCAAGTACCTTCGCCCTTGTTCTCTATTCTCTTCTCCATCTCTCTTTCCTGCCCTCCTTGTTTCCCCCTTATATTCCTGACATCGTGGTTGAACTTTCTCCTGATTCTACCTGGGATTTAAAGTTTATCTAAATCCAATTAGGATGATATTGGATTAGTTGAAATTTGTTACTGTAGTAAAAACGTTATCTTGAAGTCGGAGAAGAAATTGTGGCGTCACTTTTTGAAGCAAACTCTTCCTGACAATCCTGACTCTTCACCCGAGTTTCCACCTGGTTTTCAACACCAAGTAAGAAGAATAGGAACATTCCTTTATTGCCTCTCAAAGGAAGGTTTACCCTTGCTCCCTCTTCTCCACAAAGAATTCCTCCCTCCTCATTTTCCCAACCTTCTGTTGTAGGACAAGCTTCAGATTCCAACCTTGATATATGCTCAACTCTGAAGATGTAGATGATAATGTTTATGATGATGTTCACTGTGAATCTGTGATGCAATAAGATATCATGATTGGCTAAACCACCCCCCTCTTTGGTGATTGTAATGTACGATGTGTTGGGAAGATTATTGTTATATATGCTTCTTTTCCTTCTTAGGAAGGTAAAGGATATGCTTCCATTTTATGATAGCGAAGATTGAATTCTTGGATAATGTTGGATGCAAAGGAAACCACTTCTATAAAGTGTCTCAAGGTAAGTGGAGGTTTAAATTGAATTATTTGATTCCACCCTTCAAATCTCATGAAAATTTTGGGAGAATTATTGGTCAAGAAGCAATATGATACGAGCCTCAGTATGCAGCTTGTACTCAGTAGCAGAGTGACTCCATAGGCAGTTAGTTAGTTGGCCACCTCAGCTACAGCTCAGCATCTTCAGGCAATTGCAGACCAATCATAGGGCTCCTGTGACAGCAAATGACATGTCAGCATTGTGAGCTGTCTAATAGTTACTAGCATATAAATAAAGAATGGAGAGGAGGGAAGTATCGGAAATCTGTTAGTAAAATTACTTTTCCATTTTCGTATTCCTGCATTTTATTTCAGCATTGTAATTTCCTACAATTACCTCAATAAACCCTAATTCTCTCCCAATTCTTTCATTGTTCAAATCTGTACTGAACTGAGATGGCAAATCTTGGTAGAAATTCGAGCATCTACGTACCTGGAGCTCGAGATCCTACCAATTTGGTATCAGAGCCCCTAGCTCCTGTGAGCGAGGGCAGCCGTGAAGGAAGCTCCAGCCATGGCGGCTCTGGAGGAGTCGTGTCCGATGGGAGATGGACACGGATCGATGAGGAGCGGATCATCTCCATCGAAGGCACGATGGGAGCTCTGTCAGGTACTGTACTGGAACTCTCTGAGAGATTTGGTAAATTCGAACAATTGCTCGAAGAATTGACCAAATCTCGAAAGGAGGGGGAGAATTTGAGCCCCAATATTATTCCACCACCAACACAGCAGCCTGCTGCACCCACACAACTTTTCTTTGGGCAAAATTCTCAAGTACAAGCAAGTAATACTTTTCCAGGGAGTATATGCTCCACCATGGCTACTGGTGAGCAAACTCCATCATCACACATGAGATCTGTGCATAATACAAACCCACAGACCATGGGGGCTATGGTTAGTAGCCCAGGAGTTTTTTTTACTCCTCCAAGGCCTAATTCCCAGGCAATGTTCAATTCCTTTGGCAACAACCACAATGCAAACAGAGGGCAATCCACACACAGGCTCAAATTGCCTGAGTTTGATGGCTCAGGTGATGTAGAAGAGTGGCTCATGAGAGTGGACCATTATTTCAGCTTCTATAGCACTCCTGAGTTTGATAGAATCAAGCTATGCTCGGTTCAACTCAAAGGGACTGCAGCTTATTGGCTTAGATGGGTTTTGAAACTCAAAAATGGGGTCATGTCTTGGGAAGACTTCTACAACAGCATTAGAAATGAGTTTGGTCCTTCTCAGTTCACAGACTACATCATTGACCTCAAATTACTCAGACAAGATGCTAGTGTACAAGACTATAATTTCCAATTTCAAAGATGTTCACAAAGAGTTCAGGGAATACCTGAGCCTTCCTTGATAAGCCATTACATAGGGGGGTTGAAAGAAGAAATTAGATATGAAATGCAATTAGCTAATCCACAGAGCCTTCTGACCACTATGCAGTTAGCCAAATTGCATGAGGCTAAGTTTTTAGCTCTCAGGAGAAATTATAAAGGTGGCCCCTACTACAGTAAGAACACTGTTACAATTGAATATGTGCCTAACCCTTCACTCTCCTCTACTACAAACCCTGAACAAGGGAAGAAAACCTGCACAAACTCTGCAAACTCCAATACCCACAGTTCAGGAAGGTCAACTATATCACCCTCAGAAATTGTCAGGAGAAAGAATCTTGGCTTATGCTTTTTATGTGAAGACAAATGGTTTAAAGGACACAAGTGCAAAGAGAAAAAACTTTTTATGTTAATTGCAGAAGAAGAACAAGGAATAGAGGCTAATCTGGAAGAAATTCAGATAAATACAGAGGTCATTCCTGAATCTTTCTCAATTTCCTTACAAGCATTGTCAGGAACCATGCATCATTCCACTATGAAACTGAGGGAACAGTTCAAGACAGGCCTGTGACTATACTAGTGGACTCTGGATCCACTCATAGCTTTATTGACATGCAATTTAGTGAGAGACTGAGGTTACCAAGTACTGTAAATAAAGTCTTTGAGGTGTTAGTGGCCAATGGGGAGAAGCTTCAAAGCCAAGGACTATGCACAGATGTTCTCATTAACTGTCAAGGCCAGAGAATCAAAGTGAATTTGCTCAAATTGCCTATTACAGGATGCCAGATTGTCCTAGGAGCCAATTGGCTTAGCACTTTGGGGGATATCACCTGGAACTTCAGGAATCTAACAATGAAGTATAAGCAACAAGGGCAAGCACAATGTTTACAGGGTCTTCATGCAGACACTCATAGCTTAATGGAACCAGTACGTAAGGAGTTCAGGCAGAAGTCACAAATTTTTATCATTCAAATGTGTGCAGTGGAGAGTCATAAAGCTTCTACAGAGCTTTCTCCTCTTCTTCAGTCTCTGTTGCAGAGGTATAGGCAGTTGTTTGAAGAACCAAGAGGGTTTCCTCCAAAGAGAGGGTTTGATCACAGAATTCCCCTGATACCTGGATCTTCTCCAGTATGTCAGAGACCCTACAGACATCCCTATGTGTACAAGAATGAAATAGAGAAGCAGGTCAGAGAAATGTTAGCTAGTGGCATCTTTAGGCCAAGCACTAGTTCATATTCTTCACCTGTCATCTTAGTCAAGAAATCAGATGGCTCCTGGAGGATGTGTATAGATTATCGAGCCCTAAATCAAAGAACTATCAAAGACAAGTTTCCTATTCCCTTTATTGATGAACTGTTTGATGAGCTTCATGGAGCCAAATACTTTTCTAAGCTTGATTTAAGGGCTGGTTACCATCAAGTCAGAGTAGTGGAAGAGGATATCCATAAGACACCATTCAGGACTCATGAGGGGCACTATGAATTCCTAGTGATGCCTTTTGGCCTCACCAATGCACCCTCCACATTCCAAGCTATGATGAATACTCTGTTCAGGGATTACATGAGGAGATTTGTACTAATATTCTTTGATGATATATTGATTTACAGTCTCACCTTTGAAGAACATTTGTTGCACTTAGAAAAGGTATTTTGTAGACTGGCAGAGAACAATTTAAAAATCAAAGAAAGCAAATGTCAGTTTGCCCTGCAGGAAGTGGGCTACTTATGCCATATTATCTCTCAGGAAGGAGTTCAGGTAGACACACAGAAGACTGAAGCTGTTATGAATTGGCCAATACCTAAAACTTTGAAGGAATTAAGGGGATTCCTTGGGCTCACTGGATACTACAGAAGATTTATGCAGGGATATGGGTCTATAGCTGCACCACTCACTGAATTTTTGAAGAAAAATGCCTTTTTCTGGAACAACAAAGCCCAATTGGCCTTTGAACAGTTGAAATTAGCCTTAACTAAGCCACCAGTTCTTGTTATGCCTGATTTTTCTGAGGCATTTATCTTAGAATGTGATGCATCAGGAGAAGGTATTGGGCTTGTACTGATGCAACAAGGCAAGCCGATAGCCTATTTGAGTCAGGCCTTGAAAGGAAGGACTAGAGCTCTTTCTACCTATGAAAAAGAAATGTTAGACATTCTTTTAGCCATAAAAAAGTGGAATCAATACTTGTGGGGTAGAGAGTTTATTATAAGAACTGACCACCAATCTCTCAAACACTTATTGGAGCAAAAAAAGTGTACAGAAGCTCAACACAAATGGGTACTCAAACTGCATGGGTTCAATTACCAAGTAGAGTACAAGAAGGGAAAAGAAAACAAGGCTGCTGACAGTCTCTCTAGAAGGGGAATACCTACATTGAATGCACTATCCACAGTTCAAGCTGATTGGCTAAGTCAATTTCAAGACCAAATGAAGCAATCTTATTATTACAATGATTTCCTGCAGAAATGGGAACAAGGGAAGCTGGATTCAAATAAGTATGCTTTGAGAGGAGGACTTCTCTACTACAAAAACAGGTTGCTCCTTGATCCTGATTCTACCTTTGTGGAAGTTATGCTTAAAGAACATCATGACCAACGGCTAGGAGGACATTCAGGAGTAACCAAGACACTGCACAGGCTGAAGAAGAGTTGCTATTGGAAAGGTATGAAACTCTCAGTTAAGAATTATGTCAAAGCTTGCATAGTCTGTCAACAGAACAAATATGAAAACACTTCTCCAGCTGGTTTACTGCAACCATTGCCTATACCCAATAGAATTTGGGAAGACATTTCTATGGATTTCATAGAGGGCCTACCTAGTACCCATAATAAAACTACTATAATGGTGGTGGTTGACAGATTAACTAAGTATACTCATATATTTGCACTTTGTCATACTTATACTGCTGCTATGGTTGCACATGTGTTCATAGAGGGAGTTTTTAAGCTTCATGGACTGCCTAAGTCCATAGTGTGTGACAGGGATCCCATTTTTAATAGCCAATTCTGGCAGGAGTTTTTCAAAACCCAGGGGACTCAGCTGAAACATAGTACAGCTTACCACCCCCAAACTGATGGGCAAATTGAAGTTACTAACAGGTGTATTGAAGCCTATTTGAGGTGTTTTTGTGGCCACAAACCTAAGGACTGGAGTAAGTATCTGCCTTGGGCTGAGTATTGGTTCAATACCAACTGGCACTCTTCTACTAAGGTTACTCCTTTTGAGGCAGTCTATGGTAGGTCACCACCACATTTGCTTACTTATACTCCAGATGCCATACAAGACAAGTGTGTAGCTGAAGCATTAAATTCTAGAGACAATGCCCTACAGATACTCAAAGACAATCTTCAATTGGCCCAGGATAGGATGAAGAAGCAAGCTGATACAAAAAGGACTGATAGAGAGTTTCAGATTGGAGATTGGGTGTTCCTCAAGCTGCAGCCATATAGACAAGTCTCAGTGGGTCAACACAGACCTCAGAAGTTATCTCCAAAATATTTTGGTCCTTACCAAGTATTGGCTAGAGTGGGAGCTGTGGCCTATAGGCTATCCCTACCTGAAGGTTCTCAAATTCACCCTGTGTTTCACATTTCTCAACTCAAAAAGAAGGCCAGTTCAAGCAGAGAGGTCCCAACAGGGGTACCTAACCAGGTGGAAGGATTGATCCTGGAACCTGATATTATCTTGGAGAGGAGATTGTTTCCCAGGAATAATAAGGCTTCAGTGGATCTCCTTGTGCAGTGGAAGAACTCGGACAAGGAACATGCTCAATGGATTCCTTATGAACATTTCATCAAAACTTACCCTTATTTTGACCTTGAGACAAGGTCAATTTAAGGAGGAGGGAGTTGATACGAGCCTCAGTATGCAGCTCGTACTCAGTAGCAGAGTGACTCCATAGGCAGTTAGCTAGTTGGCCACCTCAGCTACAGCTCAGCATCTTCAGGCAATTGCAGACCAATCACAGGGCTCCTGTGACAGCAAATGACATGTCAGCATTGTGAGCTGTCTAATAGCTACTAGCATATAAATAGAAGAATGGAGAGGAGGGAAGTATCATAAATCTGTTAGTAAAATTACTTTTCCATTTTCGTATTCCTGCATTTTATTTCAGCATTGTAATTTCCTGCAATTACCTCAATAAACCCTAATTCTCTCCAAATTCTTTCATTGTTCAAATCTGCACTGAACTGAGATGGCAAATCTTGGTAGAAATTCGAGCATCTACGTACCTGGAGCTCGAGATCCTACCACAATATGTATTTTTTTTAAATACACAAGGCCTAACTGGCTCACCTTTAAGTAGAAGGAATTACCTAGCCCTGTAATAGGGGAATCCTCCATCTATGGCTCGACCATATATAGAATCTTGATATAGGTTTTAGTGGTTGCTAACATCCATTACTCAATTATAATATTTTGGTAGGATGCGATCCCGAAAAGTGGAAGCTGTCCTTAGGGCTGCAAATGAGCCAAGCCGAGCCAAGCTTTGGTAAGCTTGAGCTTGGCTTGACTAGAATTAATCGAGCTCAAGCTCGAGCTCGAGCTTGATAAATTTTTTATTTTAGAGCTTGACCTTGGCTCGAGCTTGTTTATATTAAGCTTGAGCTTGGCTTGGTTTGAGCTCGAGCTTGGCTTGATAAGAAAGCTTGATAAACAAGCTCGATAAGCTCAAAATCAAGCTTGTTAAGTTTGATTTCAAGCTCGTTCAACTTTATTTCAAACTCATTAAGCTTGATTTCAAGCTTAACGAGCTCGATTTCAATTTAGTTAGGTTTGAATTCAAGTACTTGTAATATTAACAATTTAATTATAAATTTTTAATTAAAAAAGTTCCTTAATATCAATTATTAAGGACATATAAATATATAATGCACAAATATATATAAAATTAGAATTCAATAAAGATCAAATGAGCTTCTAAACAAGTTCCTAAACGAGCTTCTAAACGAGCTTCTAAACGAGCCAGCTCGCGAGCTCAAACGAGCCGAGTATTTCTAAGCTTGAGCTTGGCTTGTTTATTAAACGAGCTCGAAAATGAAGCTTGAGCTCAGCTTGTTTAGTAAACAAACCGAGCTCAAACGAGCTTTTATCGAGACGAGCTTCGAGCAGCTCGCGAACGGCTTGGCTCATTTGCAGCCCTAGCTGTCCTCATTATTGTTAGGGTCCACTTCCATATAAATCCTATCGATCAGAACATAGCCACTCATGATACAAAAGATAAAAATATTTAGAGTTACAAGATCTTAGTTAATTCTTTTTTTTTAGATTTAGTGAAATTCCTGAATCTTCCCCTGGCTCGATCTTGACCTACCTTGCTTTTATGTTGAAAGGGTAGTGTGAAGGAGAGTGAAAAGAAGGGAAAAATTGCCCATTGGATTCTATAGTCAGGCCGGGTTATCCGGGTTTGGGGTGGAGCAATGAAACTAACTGCTATCTATATCTTTACAGTAATTGTCATCTGTGCAAATCAGCTCTTCCTATAGTACTTTACTCTCATTTTGTCTCTCTAATCATTCTCTCATTTCAACTCTTCCCTTACTCTCTCTCACAATCAAGAGAGTATGATCTTGAACATTCTTGACCTTCTCGTTCTTTAAGGTTCTTAGTATCGGTTTTGGTTTTGGACTATCCTTGTAAGTATTGCTATCGGTGGTTTCAGATTGGAGTTTCAGAGTTATTCGTTTACTAAGTCAAAATAATAATAACTATATGAAAAATCTAGAAATATTTCATATATTCATCATAATTTATTGTATTATTTGTTATTTCTTGTGAGCTTTGAATGGAGTACTATTAAGATTGATGGATTTTGTGAATTTATAAATATACAACTTCGAGAAATGAAATGGTTAACTATGTCGATAAAGAATCTTATGGACAAATTATAGCATGTAGATCTTCGATATACCGAATCATTGTGACGACACCAATTTTTTCATATCTTTCCTTGTAATTTTCCTTGCCGAATTGATAGGGAAAGAGAGTCCCAATGTTGGTATTAGGCGGTATATGTAAGCGGTCGATATCGGATCATAACTTGCCAAAAATGATATGATACGGTCGATAAGGATCGCTATCCCCGATGCTGCAAACCTTGTCTCTCCCTCTTCCACGCAAAGAGCTTCTAGTTCATGAGCATTATTGGCTTTGCACTCTCTCTCACACATGCGCATGTGCACATACAGAGGAGGCTCCTCTTGAGCATTTCTTGCACTAGGAAATTACGGAGGACCAATTCTGGTGAAATATATTTACCCTCAATTTCTTTAATCTTTAACTTCTTGATTGATTATTATGCATCTTTAAATATCTTTTTCTAAATTTTCCTTTCAGATCATAACGATGAGTACTCCTACTTGGTTGCCTTCGTTTGCCCGTCTAATAGGAGGTTCCTTTGTCAAAGACGGAGTTCCCCTCGATTATCGTGCATCCCAAGCCAAAGGCAAGGACGGTATAAGTTTGTGTTTGTTCTTTTAATGATTCTTTATCCTTTATAGTTTATTCTTGATAATTAGTTTTACTATTTTTGCTAAACAAATTAGCCATTTATCTTGCAAGCACAAATACATCATAGTTTTCTTTTTACTCATGATACATACTTCTTGTATTTATTTACGAGACTTAAATATAATTAGAATGATGCTCGGTTAGAGGAGTTTTATGTTCTTTTGCTAGATCTAAGAATGCTTTTGATGGCAAGTAAGATATGATTTATTCATGGACCACACTATTCGTTTCCAAAATGAATAACCAGGAAGAAAAAGTATAGCAGTGATGGAACCAGGGATGATGAGTGGGAAGCAGTAATCAGTCAAGCAAGAGTGTGAAATTCAGACTATTGACACTAGCAGTTACTGAATTCCACACTCGTGCAATCACTCACCCTAGGGAGCATACCATCGTGACAGTGATTGCTATGATTTTATGTATAGAATGGAAAACAAAGCCTTCTAGTTTGTAGAAAACAGTTGCAAACAGTAGTGATTTCTACGAAACCCATATCGGAACTTGCACTCAAACTTGTTCTATATTTTGCCGTACATCAAAAATATTTAGTCCAGAATGTTCTTTTCTTCAACTTTTTTGCTTCACTAGATGACGCCTGCAACTCTCATGATAGTCAAATCATGTGAGTTTATGCACTTATTCAAATTTTCTCCTTACTAGTAGGTCGCATCTGCATGCCTTACAGGTGTTTTCTTATCAGAATCAGTAAATATTCCTCCATCTAGGTGTTTTCTATCGGGCTAGAACTGGTTCGCACTTGATACCATGATAAGTAGAGTTCGTACTGTAATCTACTAAGAGTCTAGTTGTAGCAGTTAAGTTTGAGCACTTTTTTTTAGAATAAGTTTCAGCACATCTAAGGGTGCTAAAAAGGATATGTTGGTACATCTGTACCAGTAACTTTTTATTCCTGTGATACATCTCCATATAGATAGGATGTCTGAAATTATAGAAAATGGACATGCATATTTGTTAAGAATAGACACTGATTTGGATTCTGTTAAAAAAGGTGCCAGTCTCACCCTATTGTGGAGTGCGGTTAGTTACTGTTAATTGAACTGGCAGCCTCATTTTATTTGAAGATGTTATAAAAGGGCTTGCATCTGCATTGAGAATGCAAGTGCCACCAACTGCGCAAACTGAATACTTTATAGACAAGAGTAACAAAATTCTCCGTTGCTTATACGTATCCATTCCCTCCGTTTGTCTAATTCCCTTGTTATCTTTCAATGCACTATGGATTAGATGCTCATTTTGCTTTTACAATTTACCGGTTTGATAATAGCTTGAATTCATATAATTCATTTTGGGTATGACTGATATATGAAGTTAGGACTAGTGTCAATAAAGGGCGGTTACATTCATCAATTTGGGTACTATCACTAGTTTTCTGTACTTTTCGTTTAGTCAATCATTTTGGTATTCTATGTTGAAAATTTTAGTGTGACTTACCTTGAAATAATTTAAGTCTGAGATGGTAATCAGGAAAAATATCATCAGACCACATCCTTGTTTTTTCTTAGAGGACTCGTCTCAGATGGTGATAGGAAAAAAAATATTAAAACTTCTATCTCCTTGTATATATTTCTATAAGTTGCGATGTAAAATTGGATATTCTTGCAATCTTTTGTCCGGAGAAGTATATGCATATGAATGAACATGATGGTGCGACAACTTATTTCACTCCCTTTTTTCCCTCTGCTTAATAGTGACTTGTTTGGCATCTCAGCCTTAGCCTTTGAAGTTTGAGAATTAGTTAGGAAAAAATTATTGTACAAGCATGTCGTTTCGCTTCACAAATTATTACATGAATATTTTCTTGTAAAGCAGAACTTTTGTAAACATGTTTTGGTTACTTGCTAATATGTTGAAATTTAATTTCTTGTCTAATGTCTTTTATTACCTATAAATTTGAACTTGGTAACTTTCCTGCATTGCACATAGTAGTATATCTGTTGAAATAGTTGTTATATTTTATTGATAATCTCTTGGCTATTTATAGCCTTACAACTTCCTCATTACATTAACTGTCACGCCCCAGAACCAGAATACCGGAGAGCGGGGGCAGACATAGCCAGCTACGCAATTCCAAAGTACGTTAATATTCTGAAATCACGTATAAGCTGTCAAGACATGGGGGTTACTCTACATGCCATCAGTCAATCCTATGGTTTAACAATCCTAGGTATCTCAATCACAGGCAATTATACAAGAGCAAGAGTACGATCATCATACATACAATAGTAAGGCGTCCCGAACCATATATACATGACTGATCATGAAGCCAGTACCACAGAACTGATGACTAGCTAGAATATTAGTTGTACATGATAAGGACTAGCTATAGTCTAGAATACACACATATCATGTTTATGCCCGTAGGCTACAATATCAAGGAAAATACCAAAACACGAGCTAAACACATGCTCGGGGCTAAACGTTACAAGAAGAGAATTTACATATCAGTGGGAGAATGAAGAAGAGCCCACTGAGGCACTCTGGTGCTCCGGCTGGTCACCGTCGAGTGAATGGTGCGGTAGATCCTTCGGGCTCTTCTATCAGAACCTGGCCATGCAAAACCAGTGGGGTCAGACCCCAAATAGCAAGTACCACAAAGGAGGCCGAACTATGAACTTAAAACCAGCAATCATAGACAAACAACAGGGAAAGAAAGTAATAAGTAAAGGAGGATCGAGATTCGTGCAGTACCAATGCACTTAACCCGAACATAAGAAGGCAGTAAGTAAAGCATTTAGTAAACACAAGTAAAAGTAGACTTGTTAAGCAAACGATCTTTTAAGAGTTATGCAAAGCAAGTCGTCATATGAACAGGTGAGATAAAGTAACTAGAGAACATATTAAATAACTAGAGCTAGGCAATATACAAAGAGAAGACGAAAGTACTATTCCGGAAGCCAGGTTACAACCCTTAAACCAAACAAGGACCGAGGTTGTAACCCTTTGCCTGAACAGAACTTGGTCTCTGATCATTTATTGCTAAAGGTGACAATCATTAAGTGACACTCAGAGAGTGACAAACAGGGAGTGACAATACAGAGTACAATACATTAGAGTGACAATCATTGCAATCATTATCCTGGAAACAATTAGGAACTGGATCTAAACAAGACTTAGACTGGGAATGTGATATACGATGAGATAACCATGGGACTATTCAGATAACCAGGTTACAACCCGTAAACCAAACAAGGACCGGGGTTGTAACCCTTCGTCTGAACAGAACTTGGTTTCTCCCACCATTTATCGGCAAGATAAAGTAAGAAATCAGGACATGTAACAATCAAGTACAAGATCAAGACAAGACTAGACTGATCGAACTTCATCCAACATTCACGGCCAAGCAATAAGTACGGCTTGATACTTTAACTAACTAGGGTTATCACAGGCCTAATTACTAGCAAGATGCAGTGAGATTATTCCACAGCCACAAGCCCTGCAGACCATCCAGGTTATCCATGCGAATATTAGTACAATAAGGGTGCAACACATAACCGTGTGCTGGAAGTGTGCCCTACTCGTCGGCAGGCTACAAATCCACAAGCGCGCCCAGGTAACGGGATTGTCTGTAGCTGGAAAATCTCTTCATGACTACTGGATTATTCTAGTTGTTAACCTTAGTCGATTTCAGTGGGTACCCCTGACCGTGGTACTCAGAGGTCCCCGTCCTAGACATGATGCAAGACAAGACGGGTTCATTTGTACAAGCACAATCGTCCACGGTGTCCAAGTTATTCAATCTTGTCAAGTCGTGTTAGCCGTCGCAACAGCATTCGAGATATATCATGTCAGGTTTATCACGTCAAGAGTGCGCCACGGCGGACCACTATCAAGAATTATCATTATCACTTATCAAGAGTGCGCCACGACGGGCCACTATCAAGAATTATCATTATCACTTATCAAGAGTGCGCCACGACGGGCCACTATCAAGAATTATTAATCATCTTGTTACCAATCTGGAGTGCACTACAACGGGTCACCATCGTGTCAAACAATTTCATTCATTTAAGAAATAACAAGCTATTAAGTGGGTCGTCGCAATATAGGCCAAGAATAGAAAATGTACAGTACAATCAGGAGCTCCATATTAAAATAAAAGAAACTTGCACAGTTAGTTAATATTATATATATATATTCTTGAAGCCAAGAAAAAACTCTACAACTTTCATGTTTTGAGTTTTTCAAGATTCTAGCTACAAAATAACTTAAACAGGCAAAAACAGTAAAATAGAGCAATTCCGGCGCATGGGATTCCTGCACAATCGGCGCATGAGATTCCTGCACGAATCGGCGTATGAGATTCCTGCACAAATCGGCGCATGAGATTCCTGCACAAATCGGCGCATGAAATTCTTGCACAAATCGGCGCATGAGATTCCTGCACAAATCGGCACATGAGATTCCTGCACGAATCGGCGCATGAGATTCCTGCATGGATCGGCGCATGAGATTCCTGCACGAATCGGCGCATGAGATTTCTGCACGAATCGGCGCATGGGAAACTCACGTTGCGTCTTCAGTACATGCGCGTAGGGAACCTACGCGCATGACACGCTCGGAGTTAAGGGATGCGTTGCCGGGACTTCACGGCGCATGGCCTCCCGGGCGCATGAGGTTCATCGTCCCCAAACAACAAGTTCAGCCATGAAAGTTCCGAAAACTTGTAATGGCCATAACTTCCTCATCCGGAGTCGAAATCAAGCAAAACAAAAGCCAAAACTGCATGAAATCAAATTCTCTACAACATGGAACCACTAGTTTTCGTAAACAAGTTTGGTAGATCAAAACCCAAGAAAACCGAAAATAATATAAACTTAGATCTACAAGAATCCACCCGGTAAAATCAAAAACTCCAAGTTCTAAACATGCTTAGAATCATGCAAGGAAGAAGATGGAACAATCAAAAGTAAATTTGTTCAAGGTTCGGCAAGGTGTACTTGCCTCTCCTCCTTGGTGAAGAAGGAAAGAAGAAGAAGATGAAGATGGAAATTGAAAATGAATAATGGAGGAGAGAGAGTGGTAGGTGGCTTATATAACAAGCCCAAGCAATCTCCACCATTCATTCCTCTCCACTCAATCTAAACCATACACCTCTCTCATAAGGAACCAACTAAACCAAACCAAGTCCAAGCCAAACCAAACCATGTTAAACCAAACCAATAAAACCAAGTCAAATCAAATTAAAACCAAGTCATGATTCATACCAAAATAAATGAAACAAGCCAGTATACGGGTCACCCGACAATTGTCAGAAATCCGTACAATGACAATTCAGCAACTTTAAATATTCTCAAAATTCAGGAAATACGAACTACAGCTCAAATAAATATATATCCGTATAAAATACTGATACAGTGAGGCGGGCCTCACATTAACTCTCTATAGGAATATTGTCACGTCCCAGAACCAGAATACTGTAGAGCGGGGTAATGACTCAGCCAGCTACGTATTACGGGTAGAGGAATACCGTATAATACGATCAATGCTGTCTAATAAGACGAGGGGGTGCATACTACATAAAAGTCATACTATGGTCACTTCACATCTATTGTCTCAATCATTCAAACACGAAACAGAAATAGAGAACATGTAAGATAAAGCAGTAAGGCGTCCCAAACGCTCAGTTAAAATGTTCTTGATATCTGGCTTTACAAAACATAGCCAGATGATGAAGCAAGGTATACACAATTGTTTATCAGCTGCAGCCTGACTTAATTACAATTATGTAAAAGTAAGTACAAGACGATCCGACCAACATGTCGATGCCAAACGGTAAAATATAAAGTAAGTAACAAAACGAGCGGGGAAGTAAGGAACCCACTTGAGTCCTCCTGCGATCATTCCTCTAGTATTGACCATCTTGGAGGTGGAAGTAAGCTGAGTCCTCGGGAATCGACTCTAAATCTGGCCATGCAAAACCAGAGAGGTTAGACCTCTAATAGCAAGTACCGCAAGGGAGCACGATATGAGAAATTTAAACCAGTAAATAAAAGAATATAATAATAGATCTCTGCTTGCTACTGGGATTCACATAACATCACGATACTTCGAACCAACCTTCCAACCAAATAAGGACAGAAGTTGGCCCGTCATGTCTCGACACTCTGATCATCTCAGTTAGTCAACAGAGTAGGTACAGTACACAACCAAATCAATTTAAACGGCTATGCAACTACTACGGCTTGCTATTGTGGGTTCCAAGTTATCTTGGAATTATGCGATAAAGGATTTTTCAGTTCTTACTATGTGCAAGCAAGGCTAGTCTACCCAATCAATCAATTGCGCCAATCATGAATTAAACGAGTCCCAGCGGGACGTCCGTCATCAATATACAATAAATAATATAGACAGATACCGCTTCCTGCCCGTGTGACAGATATACAGTATCTGTGGGAACCAGCCGGCTTGTCGGACACTAATAGTACCAAAGAGGGCTGCTATGTAAAAACTCGAGAATTCATTCTCTCCATGCAATTATTATTTTATTTAACTTAGTAGCCTCTATGTTAAGTGAAATTCCATGCCGTGGATCATGGTCATTCAGAATGAGTACTTCCGTACAAAATATGATATGCCCAACTCTACAACGATACCTTTGCGGTTAGGTTGTAGGTTGTCACCCTCATTTTCCGTATTTTCTGTATTTCGTATTTGTACTCGTAATTTGATTTTGGCCCGTATTTTATTTTCTCGACTTGTGGATTTGGTTTCTCGTAAATGGGTTTTGGACCATGGCTTGGTTTTATTTTATGGAGTTGGTTTGGTTTGGTTTGGTTCATCATGAGTGGAACACCTTAACCTATTCTTCACCCTCATTCCACCACAACCCACCATCATAAATCCCCACCTACTTTTCTCTTTCCTCATAATTTTCATTTATTTCTTCTTCTTCTTCCTTCCTCTACACAACACCATCACCTATAGGCAAGTGCACCTTGCCACCATATGAGAACCACTTTTTATTTGTCCATTAGCTAGATTAGGCCATGGAGATTAACTTTAGAACTTGGCATTTTGTGATTTGGAGTTTCCATTGTTCTAGATCTAGGTTTTTACTATTTTTGGATTTGCATGATTTTGATCTATTTAACTTGGATATTAGTTTGTTTTGATGCTTCCATGTGGAAGAGAATTCAATTTTACTCAAGTTAGAGCTTTGAAAATCTAAATTTCGTTTTGATTTGATCAAGTTATGAAGTTTTGAACTTTGGAGTTCTTGGAGTCTTCTTCTCGGCCTGGAGAAGAAGACAGCAGCCTGCGCTCTTTAGCGCAGTGCTGGATTGCGCATCCCCCTCGGCCAGCGCTCTTTAGCGCAGCGTCGACTGCGCAGCTTGCCTCTTGGCGAACTGCGCTCAACCCGAGTGCGCATGGATTCTTGCGCAGTCTGCTCATGCGCAGTCCACTTCTGCGCAATCCATCCATGCGCAGTCCGTCCCTGCGCAATCTGACCCTGCGCCATCTATTCCTGCGCAACCTGATCCTGCGCAATCTGACCCTGCGCCATCTATTCCTGCGCAACCTGATCCTGCGCAATCCATCTGCTGCGCCATCCACTCCTGCGCAGTTGATATCCTGCGCAGCTCACCCCTGCGCAGTTGGCCCCTGGCGCACTTGACTCCTGCACAACCCGACCCCAGAGACCCTTGTGCAATTTGTCCAATCATGGATACTTGGTTTAAGCTTGGCTCTTCTATAGTCCTGTATATTGATATTTTATTAGATATTTCAAGCCCATTTTATATCCTTACGCCTTTTGTCATGAACTTGATTTTACTTAATATGTTTGGAATGACTATTGTACATGACATGGTATGACAAGGAACTAGCATAACACGACAGTGACCCGTAGTGGTGCACTCCTGACATGACCAACCTGACATGATAGTGGCCCGTCGTGGCACGCTCCTGACAAGTACCCTGACATGATTAATCTTGATACTTGATAACTTGATAGTGGCCCGTGGCGGCGCACTCTTGACATGTACCTGACCTGACTTGACTTGACTTGTACTTGACTTGACTTGTAATCCTGACTTGACTTGATGCTGTTGCGACGGCTAACTTGACTCGTATAATCTACTTGACACCGTGGGTGTTCCTGCTTGCTTGCTTGTGCAATCCGCTTGTCTTGTCTTGCATCATGTCTAGGACGTGACTCCCTGGTTCCCACGGTCAGGGATTCATACTGAATATGGATTAGGCTAATGACTAGATCTAACTAGTTCATGGAGAATTTTCAGTCACAGGCAATCTCGTTATCTGGGCGCTTTAATTGGACTTGTAGCTTGCCGACGAGTAGAGCACATTTCCAGCACACCGTCGCGTGTTGCACCCTCTAAGTCACCTAAGGGTACATTTGTCTCCCGGGCGATGTACCCACCTATACTCTCAACCCGCGGAAGGATAACTGGATAGTCTGCAGGGCTTGGGACTGGGAAATTCTCACTTGCATCTTGTTAGTAATTAGGCTTGTGATAACCCTAGTTAGTTAAGTAGTAAGCCGTAGTACTTGCTTGGCCGCGATTGATTGGATGGAGTCTAGTCCCGCTTGTCCTGTCCTGATCCTGTACAAGGTTATGACATGACATGACTACTCGTGCTTTACCCTAATCATGATTAATTACAGGTCCAGATTTCTTGTATTTTATCTTGCCGATAAATGGTGGGAGAAACCAAGTTCCGTTCAGACGAAGGGTTACAACCCCGGTTGTAACCTGGTTATCTGAATAGTCCCATGGTTATCTCATCGTATATCACCTGCCAGGTTTCTCCTTAATAATTGTCTTTACTATGTAATTAGTTTCTTATGATCTGATATGTTGGCTTTTGTTCTTATTTCGTGGCCTCCTTTGTGGCACTTGCTCTTTCTGGGGTTTGATCCAGCTGGTTTTGTGTGGCCAGATTTTGGAGCAGCACCCGAGGATCTACCGAACCTCCAGCCCGATGGTGGCAACTAGAAGAAACCCGGGCTACGAGTGGGTTTTCTATTTTGTTTCGCTCACTCTATTGTAAAGTTATTCTTTTGAGGCGTTTAGCCGACGAGCACCTGTTAGCTCGATGCACTTTACTTACTGTCTGCCTACGGGCTGTAAACATGATTGACAGATCCTAGGGTTGATCATGTATGACTAAACTCTTGCTAGTCCTAACATTTTGTAACGACTAGCTTCATGATCAGCTGAATATGTAATATTTGGGACGCCTTATTATTGTATATTTAATGATCATACATCTTGCGACTTTACTTACTTGTGGTGATTGAGACACTAGGCTTGTTCATGACCATAAGAGACTGTTGGCTTGTAGAAAACCCTCACATATCTAGACAGCCGTGACCGTATAGCGAGGTGGATGCCATTTCGATATACGTAGCTGGCTATGTGCACCCCCGCTCTTCAGTATTCTGGTTCTGGGGCGTGACATGGTTTAAGTGGTGGCCCATGCAGGTCTTGTCAATCAAGAAATGTGGGGTTTACCGAATAGATGTCTCAATCATTATTCATCCTTGATCTCCGTTCATATCCTCTGAATCCCTGAGAATCTTGACCTGATCACATGCTTGTATCATTGATCTGTCCTGGTCCTTCCTTATTGTTTTCCCTGTGTCATCTTCTTCAGCGGTACTGTACCTGACCCCGCCGATCAGCAAGGTGGAGCATCTCCCGTGGCTCAGCAGCCCGGAGATCAAGCCCAACACTCCGGAGTAGCCTTCCGAGTCGTACCTACTGGAGGAGAGCTGCCAGTTCAGCCAGTCCAGTCTGCAGAGCCTGATGATGGCACTTTGGTGGGTCTCATCAGATCATTGTTAGCTTCCCAAGATCGCCGAGGAGATGCCTTGCACCAGGCAGTGGAAGATGCTCTGAACAGAGGCGGTCATCCAAGGAACAGTGCAGCGAACAGTTTTAAGCGCCTGAACCCTCCATTCTTCGACGGCAGCGAAGATGCTATTGCTGCTGATGCATGGCTCCAGGATACTGAAGTCATTCTAGAGACAGCCAAGACCCCGGAGGACGAGAAGGTGGCCGTAGTGCGTTTACAGTTATTGGATCTTGCCCGCAGCTGGTGGGCAGTACAGGCCATGGGATTAGTGGCCCCAATTCCATGGGCACTATTCAGAGAGAGATTCCAGACTAAGTGCCATACGGCTACGGAAGTACAGGCCATGGGATCATGGATCTTGCCCGCAGCTGTTTGCTGAGAATGCATATGTGGTCAGGATCTCATGCGGCCAGGAAGTGCCATACGGCCACGGAAAACAACAGTCAACAGCATGCGACCACGGAAAATAGCATGTGCCAGGAAACAGCATGCGCCAGGAAACAGCATACGCCAGGACAGCATGCGCCAGGAAACAACATGCGCCAGGAAACAGCATGCGCCAGGACAGCATGCGCCAAGAAACAGCATGCGCCAGGACAGCATGCGCCAGAAAACAGCATACGCCAAGAAACAGCATGCGCCAGGACATCATGCGTCAAGAAACAGCATGCGCAGGACAGCATGCGCCAACAAACAGCATGCGCCAGCAAACAGCATGGCAACAGCTTTTTGCTAGCAAACAGCATGCGTCAGGAAACAACATACGCCAGGACAGCATGCGCCAGCAAACAGCATGCGCCAGCAAACAGCATGGCAATAACTTTTTGCCAGCAAACAGCATGCGCCAGGACAGCATGCGCCAGCAAACAACATAACAACAGCTTTTTGCAAGCAAACAGCATGCGTCAGGAAACAACATGCGCCAGCAAACAGCATGCGCCAGCAAACAGCATGCGCCAGCAAACAGCATGGCAACAGCTTTTTGCCAGCAAACAGTATGCACCAGGAAACAACATGCGCCAGGACAGCATGCGCCAGCAAACAACATGACAACAGCTTTTTGCCAGCAAACAGCATGCGCCAGGATAGCATGTACTGCTCATCTTCCCCAACCAGCCTCCAATGGCCATGAAAATCCATGAACCAAAAGACCATAAATCACTCAAAATAAGTCGAAATCAGGACTTCCAATGGTCTAAATTGGGTAGAATCAAATTTCCTACAACATGGAACCATCAAAACTTGAAAAATAACAAAGTTACTAGATCAAAACCTAAAAATTCCGAAAATGTATCAAACTTAGATCTACATGAAATGAGCCATGAGAATTGAAAATTCTAAGTACTAAAGTGTCTAAGAATCTTGAGAGGAAGACAATGGAACAACAAAAATGGAAATTCATCAAGAACCAAGTTGACACTTGCCTAGCCCTCCTAAGTTGGTGGGGGAGTTATGAGGAAGAAGAAGAGTAATGAGAAGAAGTAATGAAGAGAGAGAGAGAGAGAGAGAAAGGGGATGAGGCTTTAAATGAAGGAGTGGTGGTAGGTGGAGAGTTGGGTTCATGTTGAACCATCCAAGGTCGAAAAATAAACCAACTCGGACCGAACCCAAAAGCAAAGCAGAAAGTAAAATGCTGAAAGTAAAATTGCAGAAAAATTAATTAACGTAAAATTAAAGGAATTTTAAATACAGAACAATACATGATATATATATATATATATATATATATATATATATATATATATATATATATATATATATATATATATTAAATAAATATATTAAAACAGTACATGAATTAAAAAAAAAAATATATATATATATTAAATAAATATATTAAAACAATACATGAATTAAAATACGTATTCTGGGAACGAAAAGTGACAAATATCTTATGGCATATTCCAACATACCAAATATACTAATAGGATATTTTAACATATATTCCAACATACCAGAAATACCAATAGGATATTCCAGCACTCCCTTCAGGATGGACGCAAGATATTTACTAAGCCTATCTTGTTACATCCTCTCATCATGCTGAAAGAGCAAAGTCCCTTGGTCAGTCCGTCTGCTACCTGATCTTTGGTTGGAACATAGTCTAGCTCTAGTAGTCCACTATCCAGCTTTTCTTTAATGAAGAATCTGTCAATTTCGATATGCTTGGTCCTGTCATGCTGTACTGGATTGTTGGCAATACTAATAGCTGACTGGTTGTTACACCATAGCTTCATCTTTGCTCATTGGTCCAGCTTCAGCTCCATCAGCATATTCTTCAACCACAATTTCTCTGTGATTTCCAAGGCCATAGTTCTATACTCTGCTTCAGCTGTTGATCTGGCCACCACTGACTGCTTCTTACTCCTTCAAGAGACCAAGTTGCCGTCTACAATATGCAGTATCCCAATGTGGATTTTCTGTCGTCAGTACAGCTAGCCCAGATAAAATCACAATAGCCCTCGATGCTCACATGATTATTTCTTCTGAAAATCAGTCCCTTCCCGGGGCCTCCCTTCAAGTACCTCAGAATCTGGTACACTGCGTCCATATGACCCTTTCGGGGGTCATGCATGTAGCGGCTCACTATGCTGACCGCAAAGTTGCTATCAGGTCGGGTGTGGCTCAAGTAGATCAACTTGCCCACCAATCTTTGATATCTATCCCGATCAACTGGTTCTCTGGCTTCAGCATCCAGCTTAAACTTCTGGTCTATCGATGTCGTAGCTGGTTTGCATCCCATCGTCCTTGTTTCTCTAAACAGGTCCAGTGCGTACTTCCTCTGAGAAAGAACAACTCCCTCTGTATCTCGAGCCATCTCAATCCCAAAGAAGTATCGAAGAGTGCTAAGATCTTTCACCTCAAACTCCTTGCCAAGCTTTCTCTTGAATTGGGCGATCTCCTGCTCATCATCGCCTGTGATAATTATATCATCCACATACACCGCAAGCATGGTGATGTGGCCTCCACTTCGTCTGAAGAACACAGTATGATCAACATTTATTTGTTGATATTCCATCCCTATCATTGCTCTCCTGAACATGTCAAACAACGCTCGAGGAGACTGCTTCATTCCATAGAGGAATTTCTTCAGCCTGCAGACCTTGCCTTCTGTCTGATTGGTGCCGAATCCTGGTGGTATCTCCATGTACACCTCCTCCACTAGATCTCCATGAAGAAATGTATTCTTCACATCCAGTTGGTGTAGCTTCCATCCTCCATTGGCTGCCAGAGAGATCAAGGTCCTGACAGTACTCATCTTTACCACTGGTGCAAAGGTCTCGTTATAGTCGATGCCGTACGTCTGACTGTATCCTTTTGTCACCAGTCGAGCTTTGTAGCGCTCAGCCTGTCCATTTGGGTTCTGCTTCATAGTAAAAATCTACTTGCATTCGACTGCTCTCCTCCCTTCTGGCAGTCTCACCAGCTCCCAAGTTCGGTTCTTCTCCAGAGCTCCCAACTCCTCGTGCATCGTTGCTTTCCATTTCGGATCGTTCTTGGCTACCTGCCAATTTTTAAGTACAGTAACACTATCCAATGATGCAATAAAAGCTCCATGAGAAGAAGATATATGATTATATGAGAAAATTTTAGCAAGGTCCAAACTATATCTATCAGGAGGTTTTTTCGTATTGCTGCGAGTGGACCTCCATACTAATGATGGTTGGGGAGGAGGAGAAGGAAGGATATCACCTGAAGGAGAAGTTGGTGGTGTAGGTGTCTCAGGAGTCAAGACGGGCGCATGCAAGGGACTTAGCACTGGCACTGTAGGAACTAGTCCTGCAAGTTGCTTCTCTCGCCTGCTGTAGGTAAGTATCTCCCCTTGAGCTGTGAGCCTAACACCTCTTATTTCATCCCCTTGTACCTTTTCACCTTTCTGTACCCTATTTGTTCCTCCAAGCCATACTCCGAGATCAGTCGAAATGCTTTCCAACAACTCCCTCTCTCGTCTCATACTTGCAGTATCAGGTGAGATATTTGGGTTTTCCTCCTGACTGTAGTATGACTCATGTTCCCTGAAGTGAACATCCATACTTACAAAAAAAATTCACTGGTCTCCAGCATATGTAGCCCTTCTGAGTTCCCGAGTAGCCCACAAAGATACACTTTATTGCTCGAGGATCAAGCTTTCCTACCGACGGTCTGTTGTCCTTCACGAAGCATACACAGCCAAACACCTTTAGTGGGAGCATCCCACTATTATTTTCCTGTAGCATCTCGCATGGAGACCTCCATCCCAACACCTTCGAAGGCATCCTATTGATCAGTTGAGCTGCTGTCAACACTACATATCCCTACAGACTCTGTGGGACATTCATGTCTATCATCATATTTCTTGCCACTTTCAGGAGGTGTCTGTTCTTCCTTTCCGCTACTCCGTTCTGTGCTGGTGTATATGCACAGGTGATCTGATGCCATATCCCATAGGCGGACAAGTATTTCGCAAGTGTCTTGTTGGTGTACTCTGTTCCATTGTCAGACCTCAGTACCTTCACCACTGCCTTGTACTGAGTCTGGACATGTTTGTGAAAGTCCCGAAAACAGGAGGGGACCTCACTCTTATTTTTCATCAAATACAGCCAAGTAGTATGAGAAAAATAATCTATGAAGGTAACAAAATATTTGTAACCATTCATAGGAGTAGTACAAGGCCCCCAGACATCAAAGTGTACCACATCAAAAGCAGACGAGCTCCTATGACCGCTACTCACATATGAACTCATAGTAAGTTTGTCTAACTCACAAGCATCACAAACTAGTTTCTCTTTATTAACCATCTCCGGCCCAAGAAGCGCCCTCTCGCCGACATCGTCCCAAGATAAAGGAGTACGGCATCTCCGTCCATATAGAGCCTCGAATGGCGACATCTCTATACTGGCCTAGTAGCTGTTGTTGTAAGCAAACTCTATCAGGTGAAGATGGTCCTCCCAAGAACTCCCGAGATCTAACACACATGTGTGAAGCATATCCTCCAGCGTCTGAATGGTCCTCTCTGACTGCCCGTCTGTCTCGGGGTGATAAGCGGTACTAAACATGAGCTTGGTGCCCAAGCTAGTATACAAACTCCTCCAAAAGTGGAAAGTGAAACGACTATCCCGATCAGAGACTATGCTCACCGAAACTTCGTACAATCTCACGATCTGACGAACGTACAGCTCTGCCAGCCTCTCCGTAGACAAACCCACCTTGAAAGGCAAAAAGTGAGCCGATTTGGTCAATCTATCAACGATGACCCAAACCGCGTCTTTCCCTCCTGGCGATCGTGGAAGTCCAGATACAAAGTCCATGGTGATGTGCTCCCACTTCCACTCGGGAATGGGTAGCGGCTGTAGTAATCCACCTGGTCTCTGTCTCTCGGCCTTCACCTGCTGACATACAAGGCAACGAGATACAAACTGAGCTACCTCGCGCTTCATGCCATACCACCACACGTGCTCTCTCAGGTCCCTATACATCTTGTTGGCTCCAGGATGCATAGAATACTGAGAGCGATGCGCTTCCTGAAGAACCTCCTCCCGAAGCTCTCCATGCGGAATGCACAGCCTAGTACCGTGCCACAACGACCCATCTTCGGCTAAAGAGAAATCGTCGAGCAAACCCGTCCGCACCTGCTCCCTGATGCTCCTCAGGGCAACGTCATCATACTGCGCTGACCTGACTCTATCCATCAGCTCAGACTAAATCTGCAAAACCCACATCTGGATCTCTATGCCCGAAACGATGACCTCGATACCCAAACTATCCAGGTCGGCCAAAAGATGACGATCTGTCGTCAAGAACGTAGCTACTGGATACCTGCTCAAGGTATCTGCAACTACGTTGGCCTTCCCCGGATGGTACTGCAGTGATATATCGAAGTCCTTCATTAGCTCTAACCACCGCCTCTGCCGCATGTTCAGCTCCTTCTGAGTGAACACGTACTTCAAACTCTTGTGATCTGTGAAGATCTCAACTCGCTTTCCATACAGGTATTGCTTCCATAACTTCAAAGTAAAAATAACCGCGGCCAACTCCAGATCATGAGTAGGATAGTTCTTCTCATGAGGATGTAAGTGCCTAGATGCATAAGCAATCACCTTCCCGTGCTGTTGAAGAACACAATCCAAGCCCTTCCCTGAAGCATCGCTGTAGATCGAGAAACCACCTGACCCAGATGGCAAAGTCAAGATCGGAGCTGAGGTCAACCTCTTCTTCAGCTCATCGAATGCAGCCTGACACCCATCAGTCCAGACGAACTCCATGTCCTTCCTGGTGAGTCTAGTCATCGGCTCTGCGATCTGCGAGAAGTCCTGGACGAACTTCCGATAATAGCCAGCCAAACCCAGAAAGTTCTGAACCTCGGCAACTGAACTGGGCGTAGACCAAGACGCAACTGCTGAAATCTTCTTCTGGTCCACTGAGATCCCGTGCTCGGTCACAACATGACCTAAGAACTCGACCTGGTCCAAGAAGAACTCGCACTTTGAAAGCTTCTCGTAGAGTTGCTCCCTCCTCAGAGTCTCTAACACAACTCTCAGATGCTCCTCATGCTACTCCTGCGTCTTCGAATAGATCAAGATATCATCTATGAAGACCACCACGAACTTGTCAAGGTACTGATGGAATACCTTGTTCATTAAGTTCATGAACACCGCTGGAGCATTGGTCAACCCAAATGGCATTACTGTAAACTCGTACTGGCCGTACAGAGTCCGAAATGCCGTCTTCGGAATGTCATCCCGCCTCACCTTCAGCTGGTGATACCCGGACCTCAAGTCTATCTTCGAAAATACCTTCACCCCACTCAGCTGATCGAACAAATCATCGATCCTCGGCAAAGGGTATCTATTCTTGATAGTGAGGTTGTTGAGCGCCCGGTAATCAATACACATGCAGGCCGTACCGTCCTTCTTCGGCACAAACAGAACTGGCGCTCCCCACGATGAAGAACTGGATCTGATAAACCCCTTATCCTGCAGCTCGTCGACTTGCTTCTTCAACTCTATCAACTCGCTGTTGTTGACCCTATAGACGTGCTGTGAAATGGACTCGACGCCCGGCACCAAGTCTATAGAGAACTCAACATCCCTGTCTGGCGGCATCCCCGGTAACTCCTCGGGAAAGACATCCGAGAACTCAGCTATCAACGGATGCGGCAAGTTTTGTCCCGCTAACAAAGCACCACGGAATGCAGCCTCCGGCTCCGCTGCTCCCCGAGCAAACTCAATCTTTGGCTCTCCCGACGGCCTAAAAAGAACTCTACCTCCTCTACAATCTATACTAGCATGGTGCCTGCTCAACCAATCCATACCGAGTACCATATCGTACCTCGGAAGGGGCATTACGAGCAGACACGCACTCAAGTCCCGGCCTCCCAGGGTAACTCTCCGCCCATTGCAAATATTATTAACCAGGATAATGCCTTCCCCGGTCATAATCTTGCAAGTCCTACCCAAAGATTCAGCAATGATGTTGTGTCTAAGAGCAAAAGAAACAGACACAAAACTGTGCGTGACACCAGAATCAAACAAGGCAAAAGCAGGGAAGGAATCGAGGAGAACATGACCTGCCATAACATCTGACTCGGGCTCAAACTCCTCTACTGCTAGTGCAAAGGCTCTGCCCTGGGTGCCCTCTGATGCTGGACGAACTTCTACTGCTGTGTCTGGAGTGGCTGACCCTTCGGCTGAACTGCCGGTCCCGTCAGTGCCCCGTCCTGGCCTCCCTTGGCTGCTCGAACAGGACAGCCCTTCAGCTGGTGGTCGGTCCCTCCACAGAATAGGCAAGCGCCTAACCTCCTCCTGCATACGTCTCTGCTGTGCCCCGTCTTTTCGCAGAAAGCACACTGCTGGGTCTGCCTCTGGCCCTGACCCTGCTGCTGATTGGCACGTGCTGGTGCCTGATGCTGCTGCTGAAATGGCCTTTGCTGATGCTGAATGTGGGGGCGCTTGGTGTAATGACCGTGGTTCGTATTACGTATTTGGAATACGTATACGTATCTTGACTCGTATTTTATGTCTCCTGGCTTGGTTCGGCTTGTTTGGGTTGGCTTGGTTCGGATTGGGTTGTTTATTGGTTCATCATGAACCAAGGGGAGAACCCTTACCTACCACTACTATCCACATTTATTAGCCTAACTCCTCTCTCTTCATTACTCTTCTTCTTCTCCACCATTACTTTTTCACCTACCAGGAAGAGAGCTTAGACAAGTGCAGCTTGCTTCATGGAGGAACTCTGTTTTTATTGTTCTATTCTCTTCCTCATGAGATTCTAACACACTTTAATACTTAGTATTTCTAATTTCCATGGCTCATTTCTTGTAGATCTAAGTTTATTTCATTTTCGGATTTTTTGGGTTTTGATCTATTTAATCTTGTTTTTATCAAGTTCTGATGGTTCCATGTTGTAGAGATTTCATTCTGTCCTATTTTGACCTATGGAAGTTCGGATTTGGACTCTAGATGAAGGTTTTATGAAGCTTGGAAGTCATGGCTTTTGCATGGTTCTTCTTCTCGGAATAATAAAGAAGAAGAACAGTTCCGTAGCCGCATGAACTTCCGTTGCCGCCTGAACTTCCGTAGCCGCATGAACTTCCGCAGCCGCATGAACTTCCGTAGCCGCATGAACTTTCGCAGCCGCATGAACTTCCGCAGCCGCCTGAACTTCCGTGGCCGCATGAACTTTCGCAGCCGCATGAACTTCCGTGGCCGCATGAAGTTCCGCAGCCGCATGAACTTCCGTGGCCGCATGAAGTTCCGCAGCCGCATGAAGTTCCGCAGCCGCATGAATTTTCGTAGCCGCATGAAGTTCCGTAGCCGCATGAATTCCGCAGCCGCATGAAGTTCCGTAGCCGCATGAACTTCCGTGGCCGCATGAATTTCCGTGGCCGCATGAACTTCTCTTGATTCCCAGCCGCATGGCTCTCAGCCGCATGCGCCCTGCCCCCTGTGCCGCATGACTTCCCCTGCCGTCCCTGCACCCACTTTTGATTATTTAGTGCTACATGTATGTTGGTGCCTTGTTAATTTAAATATGTTTCCTGACACACTGGTGACCCGTTATGGTGCACTTTTGACAAATGATATGACGTGATAGTGGCCCGTCGTGGCGCACTCATGACAGTGAACATGACATGATATATATATCTCGAAGGCTGTTGCGACGGATAGCACGTAATGACAAGTATGAATGTCCTGGACACCGTGGGCGATTGTGTTTGTACAAATAAACCAGTACTGTCTTGCATCATGTCTAGGATGAGGCTCCCTGAGTACCACGGTCAGGGATACCTACAAAAATTGACTAAGGCTAATAAACTAGAATAATTCAGTAGTCATGAAGAGATTTCCCAGCTACAGGCAATCCCGTTATCTGGGCGCACTAAGTGGACTTGTAGCCTACTGACGAGTAGGGCACATTTCCAGCACACAGTCACGTGTTGCACCCTTCATAAACGGACATTCGACCTGAATAACCTGGATAGTCTGCAGGGCTTGTGGCTTTTGGGATAATCTCATTGCATTTGCTAGTAACTAGGCCTGTGATAACCTTAGTTAGTTAAAGTATCAAGCCGTACTCTTTGTTTGGCCGTGATTGATTGAATGAAGTCTAGCCCAGCTTCGACTTGTCCTGATCCTGTGCAAGATTATGACAAGACATGATTATTTATGCTTGCCTTAACAATAATGATCAGGGGACCAGTTCTGTTCAGGCGAAGGGTTACAACCCCGGTCCTTGTTTAGTTTAAGGGTTGTAACCTGGCTCCCGGAGCAGTTCTGTGTCCTCTCTTTGTTTATTGTCTTATTGCTTCCCATGCCATGCTCGTCATGTTTTATTTTACTTCAATAGCATGATTATTTATACTGGCCTTAACAATAACGATCGGGGGTCCAGTTCTGTTCAGGCGAAGGGTTACAACCCCGGTCCTTGTTTGGTTTAAGGGTTGTAACCTGGCCCCCGGAGCAGTTCTGTGTCCTCTCTTCGTTTATTGACTTATTTCACCTTATGTTATTGCTTACCAACAAGTAGTTGAGACGGATTTCTATTCAGGTGAAGGGTTACAATCCCGGTCCTTGTTTGGTTTAAGGGTTGTGACCTGGCTACTTGAATGGTTTTCTCGTACTCAATTTACTGTTGTTATCTTTATTATTATCTGTTTCGTTTATAATCATCTTTAATATTCATTTGTGGTATGCCGGTTTTAGTTCCTAAGTGAAGCCTCCTTTGTGGCACTTGCTCTTTCTGGGGTCTGACCCAGCTGGTTTTGTGTGGCCAGATATCGGAGCAGCTCCAGAGGATCCACCTGTTTTCCAGCCAGATGGTGACCACCAGGCGTAACCCTGGCAACGAGTGGGTTTCTTTTTGTCCTCCCACTTTATTGTAAAATTATTCTTTTGAGACGTTTAGCCGACGAGCACGTGTTAGCTCGGTTGCACCTTTATTTACTGTCTGCCTACGGGCTGTAACATGATTGACAAATCCTAGGGTTGATCATGTATGACCAGAACTCTTGCTAGTCTTGACATTTTGTACGACTAGCTTCATGATCATCCGAATATGTAATGTATGGGACGCCTTACTATTGTATATTTGGTGCTCTGACATCTTGTAACTGTTATTACTTGCTTGAGATTGAGACAATAGGCTTGTTTATGACCATAGGAGACTGATGGCTTGTAGTTAAACCCTCATGTATCTAGACAGCCGTGACCGTATAGCGAGGTGGGTTGCTCTTTAATATACGTAGCTGGCTATGTACGCCCCCGCTCTCCAGTATTCTGGTTCTGGGGCGTTACACTTGGCTGGTCCCGCACTGGAACTCGCCCCCATGGTATCACCGCTCCTCTTCGGCTTGAGGCCGAAGTCCTCCTCTGCAATCTGCACGTCCATCAATATCTGATCGAACGTCGCATCACGGCGACCCGAGGTGCGGGTGCGCACTGCATGAATAAGTCCCCTACGGAACTTGTGAGCCTTCTGCCCCTCATCCTGGATCAGATCGGGAGCGAACCTGCTAAGGCGGAAGAACTCTGCTGCATACTCGTCCACCGACGAGTTCCCCTGCACTAGACCCACAAACTGGCCCTCCAACGCTGTGAGAGCCACGTCTGGGAAGAACTTCTACTTGAAGAGCCTCCGAAAGTTCTCCCATGATAGCCCTCTCTCCGACGCACGAGGATCCGTGCGGTACCATGTCAGCGCAATGTCGAAGAATCGGCTGGCTGCGGCTGAAACCCAAAGTTCTTTCGGAAGCTCTGCCAGCTCCATACTTCGCTGCACGTCCTCTAGCCAATCGTCTGCATAAAGGATGCCCTCCGTGCCCGTGAAGTCCCTGTAGCTCATCTTCCTAAAATCTAATATTGTCCCTGGCCTAGACTGCTGTTGGTACGGCTGCTGGCCGGTAGGGCCCTGTACCGTACCCGGTACCACTCTCTCCACGGCTGCCAGTACAAGCTGATGCGAGTTCTCCATGCTCTGCCTCAGCATCTCAGTCTGGCGGTGTGATGCCTCCGTCTGGCGCTGCGACGCCTCTGCCTGGGCTCGCTGAGTCTCCATCATCTGCTGAAGGAGAAGGAACATATGGTGTGTATCCATCGGTATCGGAGGTGGTGGCGGCAGCATCTCTAGAACGACGACCGAAACCCTCTGGGGTGGAGGTGGTAGACCTCCCTGCGCAACTGCCACGGCCTCCGGGATAGTGGAAACAATGGGGACAGTCTCCTGAACTTCCTCCTCAGCCTGATCAGATCTCTCGTGCAAGCTACTCAATCCAGTGGCCTGCGGGTGCGTCTTCGTCATCCTGGAGACGAATTGAAACAAAGAGATCAATATGGCACATGAGAAGATATTATCAAAGAAGGACAGTTAATTTTAATACAAGGAGAGTCGTCATAATAATCGAAAGATCAGAAATTTTTCTAGGTGTGATTGAGAAATTCTAGTAGTAATAACTAAGACCAAATTTCTAATAGCAGGCTCGTAGCAGCACTCTAAGTCGAGCACCACTACGAAAAATCGCACTAGTTGCGACTCTAACTCGGAGACCTGCATGGGCCACCACAAAAACATGTCACGACCCGCACCCTGATTAGGGGCACGAGAAGCGGGTACGTCCAGCCTACGCCGCAGAATCGGCGGTAGAACGCTGTATAGGTCTCCTAGAAAGTATAGCATCTAGACACAATATATAAAGACCTGTCATCTCCTCACGAAGGTATATAATCTCAACTCATTCACAAGACAACTAGGAAAGATAGGCACAAATATCAGATAGATATGGTGAATATAGAATGCGGAAATAAAACAAGGTCACAACCAGAAATGAGTCGCGGACATAACATAAGGTCCCGAATAACATATATATCAAAAGTCTAACATAAGCTGGATCGCAGTCCAGACAAACCTAGCTAGTAGATCTAGATAGAAGTACTATCGTCCACTGGCTCCAAGGGTGTCAGCTGGTCGCAGTCTATGTCCTGACCATACCCATAGTGGGTGGAACGGTCCGCATCTATGTCATTTGGATATATCATAACGGTATCCTGTCAGGAAAATGAACGAGTACAACGCAGGCAACAAATTCCATAGTAATGACAAATGCTCTAACGGTCAATCATAACATAGTACAAGATGAACATATCAAGATGTAAGTATAACAGGATATGTAAACTGGAAATCATGTCAAGGTGAATCATGCAGGGAAAGTAAGTTGAACTGTAATATGTGACTGATGTAATAAATGTAAAATGTGCCACAAATATTATAGCATAATGTGATCGGTAAGGGTCAAGATCAGGCTTCCAGCCGACCGGCTACAAGTACGTGGACTCGACCCGGTCGGGATGGCAAGCTATGGAGCAAGTAGTAGCACAGGTCAGGCTATACCCATCGTGAGGTGAGGGTATAACTATGATACAAGTAGTAACTCAAGATGGACATTGATCACACTATCTATAAAATTCTCCATTTCCCCGAATAGTATACGAATCCGGACATAGCACGTCATGACGCGGGATTCCCTAAGAGGGGAGCAAGTCCTCTCCAGGAATCAGCGTCAATACAAGTACAAGAATCAAGGCCAAACCAGTACCAGTATCCCAAGAAATCCAGGAATGACATCTCATGACAGGAATCCGACAATACTAGTCTGTGCACCAATGTGTCGAGAATCAAGTAAACATTATAACTGAGCTGGTAGAGAAGATATCAAGACAAGTAACTGCTATCAGAGAATGTACTTGCCTGCTGTCCTGAGCTGTAGGGTATATCAATGCTCAGAGTGGTAATCAGAGACCTAAAGATGAGATATTGCATGTTAATTTGGGTTTAACAAAGTTATGAATGATTTCTAATGTATGATATGAAATCTAGGTCAAACTGTCACGCCCCAGAACCAGAATACTGGAGAGCGGGGGCGAACATAGCCAGCTACGTATATTGAAATGAAGTCCATCTCGCTATACGGTCACGGCTGTCTAGATATGAGGGTTTACTACAAGCCAACGGTTTCTTAAGGTCAAGCCTACTGTCTCAATCTCAAGCAAATAATATAATTACAAGATGTTTGACCACCAAATATACAATAAAAGGCGTCCCAAATATTACATATCAGCTGATCATGAAGCTAGTCGTACAAAATGCTAGGACTAGCAAGAGTTAAGTCATACATGATCAACCCTAGGATTTGTTAATCATGTTTACAGCCCGTAGGCAGACAGTAAGTAAAAGTGCATCGAGCTAACAGGTGCTCGTCGGCTAAACGCCTCAAAAGAATAATTTTACAATAGAGTGAGCGAAACAAAATAGAAAACCCACTCGTAGCCCGGGTAACTTCTAGTCGCCACCATCGGGCTGGAGGTTCGGTAGATCCTCGGGTGCTGCTCCGAAATCTGGCCACACAAAACCAGCTGGGTCAAACCCCAGAAGAGCAAGTGCCACAAAGGAGGCCACGAAATAAGAACAAAAGCCAGCATATCAGAACATAAGAAAATGGAAGAAAAGTACAAGTAATAAAGAGTACAACAGGACAATAAACGACTAGTGACGTGGGACCATTCCGGAAGCCAGGTTACAACCCTTAAACCAAACAAGGACCGGGGTTGTAACCCTTCGCCTGAATATCTCCTTGTCTCTACCCAATTATTGTTAAAGCAAGTAAAACAATCATGTTCAGGAGTTCCAGGTACAGGGGCTAGACAAGACTTAGACAGGACTATACATCATCCATTCACAAGCGGCCAAGCAATTACTACGGCTTACTACTTTAACTAACTAGGGTTGTCACAAGCCTAATTACTAACAAGATGCAATGAGAATTTCCCAGTCCCAAGCCCTGCAGACCATCCAGTTATCCTTCCGCGGGTTGAGAGTATGGTTGGGTACATCGTCCTGGAGACGATATACCCTTAGGTGACTTAGAGGGTGCGACACGTGATAGTGCGCTGGAAATGTGCTCTACTCGTCGGCAAGCTACAAGTCCAATTAAGAGCGCCCAGATAACGATATTGCCTGTGACTGGAAATTCTCCATGAACTATAGTTTGAGTTAGTCATTAGCCTAATCCATATTCAGTATGAATTCCTGACCGTGGGAACCAGGGAGTCACGTCCTAGACATGATGCAAGACAAGACAAGTTGATTGCGCAAGCAAGCAAGCAGGAACACCCACGGTGTTAAGTTGATTATACGAGTCAAGTTACAAGTTACAAGTCAAGTCAAGTCAAGAGTGCACCGCCACGGGCCACTATCAAGTTATCAAGTTAAATCATGTCAGGGTACTTGTCAGGAGTGCGCCACGACGGGCCACTATCATGTCAGGTTGGTCATGTCAGGAGTGCACCACTACGGGTCACTGTCGTGTTATGCTAGTTCCTTGTCATACCATGCCATGTACAATAGTCATTCCAAACATGTTAAGTAAAATCAAGTTCATGACAAAAGGCGTAAGGATAAAAAAATGAGCGTAAAATATCTAATAAAATATCAATATACAGGACTATAGAAGAGCCAAGCTTAAGGAAAAATAAAACCAAATCTCTATGATTGGACAGATTGCGCAAGGGTCCCTGGGGTCGGGTTGCGCAGGAGTCAAGTGCGCCAGGGGCCAACTGCGCAGGGGTGAGCTGCGCAGGGGCAGATGGCGCAAGGGTCAGATTGCGCATGAACAGACTGCGCAGGAGTGAACTGCGCAGGGGTGGATTGCGCATGAGCAGACTGCGCAGGAGTGAACTGTGCAGGGTGAAGTGCGCAGGAATGGTTGGCGCATGGGGCTGAGCGCAGTTCACCATAGGACAAGCTGCGCGGTCGGTACTGTGCTAAAGAGCGCAGGCCGAGAGGGGCTGCGCAGTCCAGCACTGCGCTAAAGAGCACAGGCTGCAGGCTGCTACTCCAGGCCGAGAAGAACACCAAGAACACCAAGAATTCAAATTTTCATATCTTTGTCAAATCAAAGCCAAATCTAGATTTTCAAAGTTCTAACTTGAGTAAAATTGAATTCTCTTCCACATGGAAGCATCAAAACAAGCAAAAATTAAAGTTAAATATATCAAAACCATGTAAATCCGAAAATAGTAAAAAACCTAGATCTAGAACAAAGGAAACTCCAAATCACAAAATGATAAGTTCTAATGTTGATCACCATGGCCTAATCTAGCTAATGGACAAATAAAAAGTGGTTCTCATGTGGTGGCAAGGTGCACTTGCCTATGGGTGTTGGTGAGTTGTGTAGAGGAAGGAAGAAGAAGGAGATGGAGAAGTAAATGAAAAATAAAGAGGAGAGAGAAAAATTAGGTAGGATTTAATGGAGGTGGGTGTGTTGTGTTGAGGGTTGAACATAGGCTAAGGTGTTCCAATGCATTTTAAACCAAACCAAACCAAATCAAACCAATTCTCCTCCACAAAATAAAACCAAGTCATGTAAAACCCAATTACGAGAACCAAAATCTGCGAGTCAAACCAATTACAAGTACATGCCAAAATCCGAGAAAATAAATACAGGTCTGAAATACATGCAAGCTTGACAAAATACGTATTCAGAATATGGGTGTTACAACTCTACCCACCTTAAAAGAATTTCGTCCTCAGAATTTAATTAAGAGGCTAGAGAGATAAGGACAAGCTATACTATTCACATGTAAGCTATACTAAGCAGTCAATCAAACAATCATGCATGCAAGCAAGGACGGAAGGCATAAGGCATAAGAAAGACATTATACCTTATGAGTCAAACAGGTAGGGATATCACGATCGGATGTCGTCCTCACGCTCCCACGTTGACTCACCTAGAGAGTGATGACCCCAAGCAACCCGGACTAAACTAATAGTCTTGTTCTTGAGTATCTTCTCTCTCCGGTCCAATATAGACACGGGCCTCTCCTCATACGAAAGGTTGGTACCAACAACCAATTCCGAATGGTCTAGGATATGGCTCGGGTCCGGGATATACCGTCGTAATTGGGACACATGGAATACATCATGCACCTCACTTAGCGACGGCGGAAGAGCAAGACGATAGGATACATCTCCTACTCGCTCCAGGATATCGAACGGCCCTATATACCTAAGACTAAGCTTTCCCCGTACGCCAAAGCGAATGACGCCGCTGTTAGGCGAGATCCTAAGGAATACATGGTCGTCGATAGCAAACTCCAAGGGACGTCGATGAGCATCGGCCCAATGCCGCTGGCGATCTTGGGCAATTCGAAGACGATCTCTGATCCTTCTGACCACTTCAACTGTCTGGGCAATCATCTCTGGACCGAGCATCTGCCTCTCTCCGACATCATCCCATGCTAGCGGGGATCTGCACTTCCTACCATACGGAGCCTCGAACGGAGCCATCTGGATACTGGCCTGGAAACTATTGTTGTACGAGAATTTCACAAGATGCAGGTGATCTTCTCACGAACCACCGAAGTCGAGCGTACAAGATCTCAGCATGTCTTCAAGAGTCTGGATAGTGCGCTCTGACTGGCCATCTGTCTGCGGATGATATACCGAGACGAGTTCCCAAACTCTCTTGCAGGCTACGCCAAAAGTGCGACGTGAACCTTGAATCTCGGTCCGAGGTGATACTGACGGGCACACCGTGAAGCCTGACAATCTACCTGAGGTACATCTCTGCCAACTGAGCCGTTGACTGCCCAACTCTGATTGGGAGAAAATGAGCCACCTTCGTGAGCCTGTCAACTATAACCCAAATAGCATCTCGACCAGCTGGGGATCTGGGCAATCCAGTCACAAAATCCATGGTCACATGCTCCCACTTCTATTCTGGAATTGGCAAGGGCTGAAGAAGTCCAGCGGGCCTCTGATGTTCAGCCTTAACCTGCTGGCAAACCAAACATCGAGAGACAAACTGGGCTATCTCCCTCTTCATGCCATTCCACGAGAAGTGCTGACGGATATCACGGTACATCTTCGTGCCACCGGGATGAATAGAATACTGCAAACTGTGAGCTTCTGCCATGACTTCCTGTCTGATATCTCTACTGGGTACACAAAGACGAGTGCCGTGTCGAAGTGTACCATCCTCATGAATACATAACTCTGGCCTTCTTCCTGCCTCACATTTTGCTCTGAGCCGCTGAATCTTGGAATCTGTAGACTGCGCCGTCCGGATCCTCTCAACTATGCTGGACTGAACCTGTAGGCTGGCCATCAACGCCACGTTGGTAGGAAGAACCACTTCAATCCTCATCTTCTGAAAATCTACCAATAACTCTGGTTGCGCCGTCAAGAAATAAACTCTGGCTCTCCGGCTCAACGCATCTGCTACAACGTTGGCCTTCCCCGGGTGATACTGCAAATCCACATCGTAGTCCACCAGTAGTTCAAGCCATCTTCTCTGCCGCATATTAAGGTCCTTCTGGGTGAAAACATACTTCAGGCTCTTGTGATCAGTAAATATCTCCACTCTATCTCCGTACAAGTAGTGCCTCCACAATTTAAGTGCAAACACAACTGCTGCTAGCTCCAAGTCGTGGGTCGGGTAACTCTTCTCATGGTTACGAAGTTGGCATGATGCATAAGATATTACCTTCCTATGCTGCATCAAGACACATCCCAATCCTCTGCCTGAAGCGTCGCAATAAACTGTGAATCCTCCGGTCCCATCTGGAAGTGTGAGAATGGGAGCCGTTATCAATCCTCGCTTCAACTTCTCAAATGATTCCTGACACTCTGCTGTCCAAGCAAACTGCACATCCTTGCGGGTCAACTGGGTCATCGACGCTGAAATTCTTGCAAAATCTGAAACGAATCGCCGGTAGTAGCCGGCTAATCCAAGGAAGCTGCGAACTTCTGCCACTGAGCTGGGTACTGGCCATGTCTCGATAGCCACAATCTTTTGGGGATCCACTTCTACTCCTCCTCGAGTAATGATGTGACCCAAGTACGAAATGCGATCGAGCCAGAACTCGTATTTACTAAACTTGGCGTACAACTGATGCTCTCTAAGCGTCTGGAGGACAACTCTGAGATGCTGCTCATGCTCTGCTTCGCTCTTGCTGTAGACCAGGATATCATCTAGGAACACGATCATGAACTGATCCAGGTAAGGCATGAAAATGCGATTCATGAGGTCCATGAATACAGCTGGCGCATTGGTTGCTCCAAAGGGCATCACAAGGAACTCCCAATGTCCATACCTAGATCGAAAAGCTGTCTTCGGGATGTCCTGCTCTCTGACTCTGATCTGGTGGTATCCTGACCGTAAGTCTATCTTCGAGAACACTGAAGCCCCTCTTAGTTGATCAAACAAGTCATCTATCCTCGGAAGAGGGTATCTGTTCTTGATTGTCACTGAGTTCAAGGTACGATAATCTACACATAGCCTGGACGTACCATCCTTCTTTTTCACAAGAAGCATCGGGGCTCCCCAAGGCGATCCACTTGCACGAATGAATCCCTTGGTCCTGAGTTCTTCAATCATCTTGTACAAAATCTCCAACTCTAAAGGCGCCATTCTGTAGACTCTCTCTGATACTGGTGCTGTCCCGGGGATCAAGTCTATAGTGAACTCGATCTCCCGCTCTGGTGGCATCCCTGGAAGCTCTTCTGGAAAGACATCTGGAAACTCTTCAACTATCCTGGGCAACTGCACTGCTGCTACTGCCATCCGCAATACTGGAGAAGATGGCTCCACCGCGCCTCTGGAAAAGGAAAACTCTGGCTCGTCTGGAATGCTGAAAACAACTCTGCCAACATGGCAGTCTATCCTAGCATACTGGTTCCTCAACCAATCCATGCCTAGGACTATATCATAGTCTGCCATAGGGAACTCTATGAATCTAGCGGGGAACTCTCTACTGCTAACTACGATCCGACACGAGGAAAACATTCGATCTACTCCCACAAGACCATTACCAGTAAGTATATTGAGTCTTACTAATAATGACTCTGGCTCCAATCCTATCCGTGTCGCGAATCGTGCAGACATGAATGAATGCGATGCACCAGAATTAAATAATACTGAAGCTGGAAAGGAGTTGACGAGAATAGTACCTGCCACTACCTCACCTGGTGCAACTTCTTCTTCCATAGCCATCATCATGGCCTGACCTCTAGCTGCGGGTCCCCTCTGCTGGAAACCTCTCTGCCTGCTCTGCACTTGGGCTTGGATGTACTGCTGCTGGTTCTGCTGATGAAATACCTGGGCCTGAGGCAACAATGGCCTCGGGTACTGCTGCTGCTACACAGGTGCTGGTCCGCTAACCGATGGACTGGTTAGGTTGGAAGAGGAAGAACTACCCCTATTCGGGCAGGCTCCTATCTTGTGATCTGCCGCTCCACAAGCTAGGCACAATCCTTGCGCCCTACGACAATCCGCCACTACATGGTCTGGCTTCCCGCAATGAGAACATCCCATCGCGGAAGTCTGCTTCTGCTGCTGCGGGTACGTCGGGGTTGAATGCTGAACCGATGTCACTGAGGCCGCCCGTCTCGGAGTTCCAATGGTCAATCCCCTAGCTGCCGGGGCTGGAGTTGATGATTGGTGCATCTGACTGTGGGACCGCTTCCTGCCTCCGGTCCTATCCACGATCCTCTGGGAGGTGTACTCATGCCTCCTAGCCGCTCTCAATACTGCATTGAATGTCTGGTGCTCGAACTGCTCGACTGCCAGCAAGATCTCCAAATGCAGTCCCTGCTGGAACCGCTGGGCCCGATCAAACTCGGTCGCCACCAAGGTGGGGGCAAACCTACTGAGTCTAGAAAACTCAGTTGCATAACTGTCGACTGTTCTGCCTCCTTGCTTCAAGTTGGTAAATCTGGTCTGCAAGTCGTACCGAGCCACCGCATCGAAATACTTCGTCTGGAATCTCTCTCTGAACACCGCCCAAGAAATGGGTGCTACTAATCCCATGGCTTGCGCCGCCCACCAACTGCGAGCTAAGTCCGGCAACTGTAGCCGTACCACGGCCACCTTCTCATTCTCAGGGGTCCTTGCCGCTTCCAGAACCACCTCGATATCCTGAAGCCAAGCGTCCGCGGCAATCGCATCTTCACTGCCGTCGAAGAAGGGAGGGTTCAAGCGCTTGAAGCTGTTGGCCGCGCTGTTCCCTGGATGACCGCCTCTGGTCAAAGCATCTGCCACTGTCTGGTGCAAGGCGTCTCCTCTGCGATCTTGAGAAGTTATCAAGGCCCTGATGAGACCTACCAAAGTGCCATCATCCGGCTCAGCAGGCTGAACAGGCTGAACTGGGGGCTCTCCTCCAGGAGGTATAACTCTGGAGGCAACTCCGGAATGCTGGGCTTGATCTCCAGGTTGCTGGTCCACGGGAGGTGCTCCTCCTTGCTGATCGGCGGGGTCAGGTACAGTGCCGCTGAAGAAGATGACACAGGGAAAACAATAAGGAAGGACCAGGACAGATCAACGATACAAGCATGTGATCAAGTCAAGATTCTCAGGAATTCAGAGGATATGAACGGAGATCAAGGACGAGTACTGATTGAGACATCTATCGGTAAACCCTCAAATTTCTTGATTGACAAGACCTGCATGGGCCACCACTTAAACCATGTCACGTCCCAGAACCAGAATACTGGAGAGCGGGGGCGAACATAGCCAGCTACGTATATTGAAATGAAGTCCATCTCGCTATACGGTCACGGCTGTCTAGATATGAGGGTTTACTACAAGCCAACGGTCTCTTAAGGTCAAGCCTACTGTCTCAATCTCAAGCAAATAATATAATTACAAGATGTTTGACCACCAAATATACAATAAAAGGCGTCGCAAATATTATATATCAACTGATCATGAAGCTAGTCGTACAAAATGCTAGGACTAGCAAGAGTTAAGTCATACATGATCAACCCTAGGATTTGTTAATCATATTTACAGCCCGTAGGCAGACAGTAAGTAAAAGTGCATCGAGCTAACAAGTGCTCGTCGGCTAAACGCCTCAAAAGAATAATTTTACAATAGAGTGAGCGAAACAAAATAGAAAACCTACTCGTAGCCCGGGTTCCTTCTAGTCGTCACCATCGGGCTGGAGGTTCGGTAGATCCTCGGGTGCTGCTCCGAAATCTGGCCACACAAAACCAGCTGGATCAAACCCCAGAAGAGCAAGTGCCACAAAGGAGGCCACGAAATAAGAACAAAAGCCAGCATATCAGAACATAAGAAAATGGAAGAAAAGTACAAGTAATAAAGAGTACAACAGGACAATAAACGACTAGTGACGTGGGACCATTCCGGGAGCCAGGTTACAACCCTTAAACCAAACAAGGACCGGGGTTGTAACCCTTCGCCTGAATATCTCCTTGTCTCTACCCAATTATTGTTAAAGCAAGTAAAACAATCATGTTCAGGAGTTCCAGGTACAGGGGCTAGACAAGACTTAGACAGGACTAGACATCATCCATTCACAAGCGGCCAAGCAATTACTACGGCTTACTACTTTAACTAACTAGGGTTGTCACAAGCCTAATTACTAACAAGATGCAATGAGAATTTCCCAGTCCCATGCCCTGCAGACCATCCAGTTATCCTTCCGCGGGTTGAGAGTATGGTTGGGTACATCGCCCCGGAGACGATATACCCTTAGGTGACTTAGAGGGTGCGACACATGACAGTGCGCTGGAAATGTGCTCTACTCGTCGGCAAGCTACAAGTCCAATTAAGAGCGCCCAGATAACGAGATTGCCTGTGACTGGAAATTCTCCATAAACTATAGTTTGAGTTAGTCATTAGCCTAATCCATATTCAGTATGAATCCCTGACCGTGGAAACCAGGGAGTCACGTCCTAGACATGATGCAAGACAAGACAAGTTGATTGCGCAAGCAAGCAAGCAGGAACACCTACGGTGTCAAGTTGATTATATGAGTTAAGTTACAAGTTACAAGTCAAGTCAAGTCAAGTCAAGAGTGCGCCGCCACGGGCCACTATCAAGTTATCAAGTTAAATCATGTCAGGGTACTTGTCAGGAGTGCGCCACGACGGGCCACTATCATGTCAGGTTGGTCATGTCAGGAGTGCACCACTACGGGTCACTGTCGTGTTATACTAGTTTCTTGTCATACCATGCCATGTACAATAGTCATTCCAAACATGTTAAGTAAAATCAAGTTCATGACAAAAGGCGTAAGGATAAAAAATGAGCGTAAAATATCTAATAAAATATCAATATACAGGACTATAGAAGAGCCAAGCTTAAGGAAAAATAAAACCAAATCTCCACGATTAGACAGATTGCGCAAGGGTCCCTGGGGTCGGGTTGCGTAGGAGTCAAGTGCGCCAGGGGCCAACTGCGTAGGGGTGAGCTGCGCAGGGGCAGATGGCGCATGGGTCAGATTGTGCATGAACAGACTGCGCAGGAGTGAACTGCGCAGGGGTGGATTGCGCATGAGCAGACTGCGCAGGGGTGGATTGCGCATGAGCAGACTGCGCAGGGGTGGATTGCGCATGAGCAGACTGCGCAGGAGTGAAGTGCGCAGGGTGAAGTGCGCAGGAATGGTTGGCGCATGGGGCTGAACGCAGTTCACCATTGGGCAAGCTGCGCGGTCGGCACTGCGCTAAAGAGCGCAGGCCGAGAGGGGCTGCGCAGTCCAGCACTGCGCTAAAGATCGCAGGCTGCAGGCTGCTACTCCAGGCCGAGATGAACACCAAGAACACCAAGAATTAAAATTTTCATATCTTTGTCAAATCAAAGCCAAATCTAGATTTTCAAAGTTCTAACTTGAGTAAAATTGAATTCTCTTCCACATGGAAGCATCAAAACAAGCAAAATCAAAGTTAAATATATCAAAACCATGTAAATCCGAAAATAGTAAAAACCTAGATCTAGAACAAAGGAAACTCTAAATCACAAAATGACAAGTTCTAATGTTGATCACCATGGCCTAATCTAGCTAATGGACAAATAAAAAGTGGTTCTCATGTGGTGGCAAGGTGCACTTGCCTATGGGTGTTGGTGAGTTGTGTAGAGGAAGGAAGAAGAAGGAGATGGAGAAGTAAATAAAAAATAAAGAGGAGAGAGAAAAATTAGGTGGGATTTAGTGGAGGTGGGTGTGTTGTGTTGAGGGTTGAACATAGGCTAAGGTGTTCCAATGCATTTTAAACCAAACCAAACCAAATCAAACCAATTCTCCTCCACAAAATAAAACCAAGTCATGTAAAACCCAATTACGAGAACCAAAATCTGCGAGTCAAGCCAATTACAAGTACATGCCAAAATTCGAGAAAATAAATACAGGTCTGAAATACATGTAAGCTTGACAAAATACATATTCAGAATATGGGTGTTACACAAACTAGGTCACACTGAGTCACACTAAGTCATGTCAAGTCAATCTAAGTCAAACTAAGTCATGTCAAGTCAATTTAAGTCAAACTAAGTCAACTCTAGGTCATACTAGTATTAGCAAGTCAAAGCAAATCAAACGGGGTCAAGAGTTGACTTACAGTTGACTTTTAGTCAACTGGTCAACTCTGGTCAACTCTAGGTCAACCTTAGGTCAAACTGGTCAAATGTTGACTAACAGTTAACTTTTAGTCAACTGGTCAACTCTAGTTTGGATTTGGACCATTTAGACAAAGGGTTGACTCGTTTTTGACTTTTGGGTAAAAAGTCAACTCTGGGTCAACCGAGTCGAAATTGGTTCAAATATCACATTTGTAGGGTGTACCTATCAAGACATCTAAGTTTCAAGTTAAACCGACAATTCGTATCCCGTATCTTGAATTTACTCGTTTACCCTTTATATAACATTTACTCTTTACCACTCTAACACTAAGGCCAAGTAGCTTTCCCTTGGGAGTTTCACTCCCAGCTTCCTAGGGTAGTAGGATACTAACCTATACTAACATTACCTACCAAGTTCCCTAGGTAAAGTGGACATCCAGTCCATCTTATGACTCATGTTTTTCAACTACCCATTATCTTGAGTATCGTAAGATACTCAATGGTATCATGAGATACCATTCTACTAACCTCAAACGAAACCCCGATTCTAACTTAGGAGCCTACCCACAAACTCTATTTCACATTAGCTAAGTCCTATTTCAATTTGGATACGTTTAGACACTCGTATCTCATTTTACCCTTTCCCTCACCCGCACACAAACACTCACACTCACTCTCAAGACCCCACAAAACTCACTCACACACACACACATAGGACTATTTTGGGGGGGTTATTTTAGAGGGTTATATGGGTATTAATATAGGGTATATAGGTATATATATGGGGGGTTTGTGGGGGTCAAATGGGTCATGGGGGGGGTACCACTGCTCTTGCTACTATAGGCTGCTGCTGCTGCTACTGCTTGCAAGGGGGGGGGGGGGGGCAGCAGCCCCTAGTCCCCCCTTACTGCTGCTGCTATTTGCTCTTCTTCTCCTTCTCCTTCTCCTTCTCATCCTCTATTCTCCCTTTTCTAATCTCTAATCTTCTCCTCTATCTCAATATATATATATATATATATATATATATATATATATATATATATATATATATATATATATATATATATATAACGATGGAGCAGAGGAAGCCGAAGGGGCTTCGGTCTCCTCCGGCGGGAGCCCCGCTCCTCGCCGTCCCCCCCCCACCACCACCTCGTGGGCGGTGGATCGTGTTCCTCGGCCCGGCCGCGTATCTCTTCGGCTTCCCCGGTTGGCCGGCATCCGCCTGCCCCCCCAGTCTCCTCCCGCTGTGGGGGTTCCCCCCTTCCTCGTCGGCTTCCCCCCGCCGAGCGACCCCTCACACCCTCGGAGACATCGTCGTCGGTCCCGGCTCCCCGCCGCCATCGAGCTCGGAGCGGGCCATCTTTCTGCCTCCCAGGCCCCTTCCTCCTCGGCCCCTGCCAGGGCCGACCTCAGCTCCGCACGCCGCCCCCCCCTCTGTTCTGGCGCCCCACTCTCCGTCGCTCCCCGCTGAGCCTCCCCCCCTCGCGAGCTTCCACCCTCCGCGACTGCGTCCACTTCCTTTTCCCTGTCTTGGCCTCCGGATTCTTCCTCTTCCCACCCGGCCCCCACCGCTGCCCCCGGCGGCCCAGGAGCGACCCACTCCCCCTCTTTCCCGCTCCTCG
>JANAVB010011999.1:1399607-1414607 GCA_029216955.1 Iris pallida | reverse complement strand
CTCGCTTGTGTATGTTTTACTTTATCGATAATTGGTTAGAGGCTAAATTCTGTTCAGGTGAGGGTTACAACCCCGGTCCTTATTTGGTTTACGGGTTGTAACTTGGTTACCGGAATAGTCCTTTAGTTATCTTATCGTTTATCACCCTGTTTTTCCTAACTCATGTCTTTTGTTATTTCATTTATGTCCTTATGTGCTAATATGCTGGTTTTAGTTCTTAAGTGAAGCCTCCCTTGTGGCACTTGCTCTTTCTGGGGTCTGATCCAGCTGGTTTTGTATGGCCAGATTTTGGAGTAGCACCCGAGGATCTACCTGACTTACAGCCAGATGGTGAACACTAGACGCAACCCTGGCAACAAGTGGGTTTTATTTTGCTCTTCCACTCTATTGTAAATTATTCTTTTGAGGCATTTAGCCGTCGAGCAAGTGTTAACTCGTGTTGAATTTACATTCCTGTTCTGCCTAAGGGCTGTAACATGATTGACAAATCCTAGGGTTGATCATGTATGACTGAAACTCTTGCTAGTCTCGCATTTTGTACGACTAGCTTCATGATCATCTATATTGAAATGTATGGGACGCCTTACTACTGAATATCTGATGGTCTAACATCTTGTAACTATTATTGTTTGCTTAAGATTGAGACACTAGGCTTGTTCTTGACCATAAGAGACTGATGGCTTGTAGATAAACCCCCATATATCTAGACAGCCGTGACCGTATATCGAGGTGGTTTACACTTCTATATACGTAGCTGGCTGTGTCTGCCCCCGCTCTCCAGTATTCTGGTTCTGGGGCGTGGCAACTGTCCAGGGAGGGGCAACCAGAACCCTCCGAGGCAGCAACATCATCACTAGTATCAACAGAATCGTGGACAGGCACAAACCCCATCAGCCACCACAGAATCAGAGGCCCGGTGCTCAGGGCCGAATCTTTGCATTGACTCAGGAGGAAGAACTTACATCAGATACTGTCGTGACAGGTATATTATTATTTAATGGCATTCCTGCATATACTTTATTTGATTCTGGTGCCACACATATTTTATATCTGAAGACTATATTAAGGAACAGAAAAAAAATGTCAATGTTGAATGTATATCTTAGTGTTAGTACTCCATCAGTTGTGGAGATGTCTACTAACATGATATGTAGGGATGGTTACATATGTATGGGAGAGGAAGCTACCATTGGATGTAATCGTGCTAGATATCAAGGATTATGATATCATTTTGGAAATGGATTGGTTAAGTGCATGTTGTGCGACGATTGACTGTGAGAAGAAACGAGTTGTTTTCAACTACCTGGAGAAACAGAATTCTGTTACTCGGCCAGTTCGTCGACGAAGGCATCGATGGTGATTTCAGCTACTACGGCCCGGCAAATGTTACATTCTGGCTGCAAAGGGTACCTTGCTTCTGTTCGAGACGCACACAAGAATGGTCTAGACTCAGCTAACACTGAAGTCATGGCAGAATTTTTGATGTGTTTCCTGACGAGATACCAGGATGCCTCCGGACCGGGAGATAGAATTCACTATCGATACATTTCCAGTGGCTCGTCCGATCTCAAGGGCTCCGTACAGGATGGCGCCTGCTGAATTAAAGGAACTCAAAGTGCAGTTACAAGAATTGTTGGACAGAGATATCAGATCCAGTGTTTCTCCGTGGGGTGCTCCGGTGCTATTTGTGAAGAAGAAAGATGGATCGCGGCTGTGCATCGACTATCGCGAGCTAAACAAATTTATAATTCGCAACAAGTACCTATTGCCTTGAATAGATGACCTCTTCGATCAGTTGCAAGGGACGTCTATATTTTCAAAGATTGATCTTCGCTCAGGCTATCATCAGTTGAAGATCAAACCAGATGACGTTCCTAAGTCCACATTCTGAACCAGATATAGACACTATGAATTCTTGGTCATGCCCTTCGGACTGACCAACGCTCCTGCCGGTTTCATGGATATGATGAACAGAGTCTTCCGACTCATTCTGGATAAATTTGCGGTCGTGTTCATCGATGGTATCCTAATCTACTCGAAGAGCAGAGAAGACCATGCAGAGCATTTGAGAACAGTGTTATAGACACTACGAGAAAATCAGCTCTATGCCAAGTTGAGCAAGTGTGAATTTTGGATGAGTAGCGTTCCTAGGCACATTATCTCGGCGGAAGGTGTATCTGTTGACCCAAAGAAAATTGAAGTCATAGTGGATTGGAAGACCCACGTCGGCGAGCGAGATCCGAAATTTCCTCGGCTTGGCAGGCTACTACAGGAAGTTTGTCAAGGATTTTTCGAAAGTGACAGTACATTTAACTCGGCTAACCCAGAAGGGAGTTGCGTTTGATTGGACTGATGAGTGCGAGGCTAGCTTTCAAAATCTGAAGCAATGTCTCGTGTCAGCTCCAATCCTTGTACTTCCAGACGGCGTCGAGGGATTCCAGATATACAGTGATGCGTCCGGATTGGGTTTGGGATGTGTATTGACTCAGAGAGGGAAAGTGATATTGCATGCCTCAAGACAGCTTAAGCCGCACGAAAAAAATTATCCAACGCACGATTTGGAATTGGCAGTGATATATTTGCATTAAAATTATGGCGACATTACTTGTATGGAGTGGCTTGCGAGATCTTCACCAATCATAAGAGCATGAAGTACATCTTTGCTCAAAAGGATTTAAATTTGCGGTAAAGACGTTGGTTGGAACTTATAAAAGATTACGAATTGACGATCGCGTCACCCCAAAAAAAGGCAATGTGGTGGCGGACGCGTTGAGTCGGAACTTTGTGGGATCAATCAGTATTGACAAACGAATACTGGATGTATTAGAGCATGGGAATTGAGCTCCAGATTCGTGGCCGCAATGCACAACTGGATCAACTTCAACTTGAGCCGAGTTTGTTAGAAAAGATTAAGACTGCACAGAGGGCGGATGAGTTCTTGATTAAGATTGGCAGAATGATAAAATGGGTGAAGCAAGCAACTTCACCAGGCACAAGGACGGATCATGACGACTCAAGGGGAGGCTATAGTCCCAAAGGATGAAGAACTCCGAAAAGAAATCTTGATGAAGGCCCATTATGCCTAGTATTCGTTGCACCCGGAAAGTAAAAATGTATAAAGATTTGCGTACGACCTTCTGGTGGCATGGTATGAAACGAGATGTGGCCCTCTTTGTCTCACGATGCTTAGCTTGTCAACGAGTCAAGGTGGAACACCAAAGGCCCGATGGGGAGATGTAGAACCTCGCGATTCCAGAATGGAAGTGGGATCATATAACCATGTATTTTATAATTGGCTTGTCGAAGACGCAGCGGGGTAATGATGCAATTTGGGTCATCGTTGATCGATTAACCAAATCTGCACATTTTCTCGCAATTAAAACCACATAGTGTGAGACCCGTCTCACTATATCGGTATTTTATACGGATAGTTTATTTGAGCCGTATTTCGTATTCATCGATTTGCGTAATATTTTAAAAATTTTCCTAAGTGTAGGATTTTCATGACTTGGTTTAACTTGGATTTGGTTTTATTTGATTCGGTTCCACTTTGACTAGGTTTGGTTTAGTTTGGTTTCTTATGAGATGAGGTGTATGGCTTAGATTTAGTGGAGAGGAATGAATGGTGGAGATCATTTGAGCTTGTTATAAGCCATTTTCTCTCTCCTCATTCACCCTCATTCATTTCTTTTCCACCAAACCCTAGCCATTGGAGAGAGGCAAGTACACCTTGCCGAATGTGGGACTATTTTAATTTGTTTGTTCCATTCTCTTCCTCTCCAGATTCTAATACTCTTTAGTACTTGGTGTTTTAATTTTCATGGTTAAATTTGTGTAGATCTAAGTTTATAGTATTTTCGGACTTCTTGGGTTTTGATCTACTTAGCATTGTTATTTTCAAGTTTGATGGTTCTATGTTGTAGAGGATTTCATCATGCCCGTTTTGACCTATGAAAGTTCGGATTTGGACTCCGGATGATAGATTTATGGAGCTTGGAAGCTTGGCTTCATAGTGTTCTTCTCCTCGGAAAGTGGAGGAGAAGAACATACTTGACCGCATGACTATTTCATGCGGCAAGTGTTCTTCCCTGCCGCATGGATAAATCCAGCCGCATGAGCATTAATTTATTGCCTTGGCCACATGGTCATTTTTCAACGTTTGCTAGCATGCATTAATTGCATGGCCATTTAATTAATTGCCTTGCATTTTCCAGCCGCATATGGCCTTAGCAGTCAGCCACATATGCATGTATTATTTTAATGTATAATTTAATGCATACAATATTTTCAATGCATATTCTAAATGCATTTTCTGAAGCATTCAGTCGCATGGGAATTTTGTGAGCCGCATAGGCATCCTTATTTAATGCATTAAGAATGGAATGCATCAGTACCCACGTGAGCCGCATAGGCATTTATTAGTAATGCATTAGGAATTGAATGCATTAACCCATATGAGCCGCATATGCTCCCCCTATTTAGTTTGCATGGCCTTTTCTTTTGCATGCATTAGCAATAATTATATATAGCCGTATGTACTTGCACTTGCTAGCAGCAACATGGGCATGGAAGTATCAGTAGCCGCATGGCTACTATTTCTTTATGGCCGCATGGAAGAAGCATTTCAATGCTTATAGTGATAAGCATTAAAGCATTTCCATACATTGAAGTATTTAAGCATCTCCATGCTAATAATAATAGCATTAAATAAGCATGGCCAAATCCTCAGTTGAGCCGCATAGCACTTCTTCAAGTGGCCGCATGGCCAATTCCAACGTGAGCCGCATAAGAACAATATCAAGCCAGCCGCATGTAATATTTTAATGCATTGCATTGTTTAATGCATGCGAACCTGCATGCTTAAATTTTAGCATCAGCCCTTAAATTATTTCCATGCATGCATGGTTGCTTGCATGCAACTTAATATTTACTTGTTGTTGGCCAAACACTTGTACCGCATGAGTTTTTTCTCTAGCCGCATAGGTTTGTTGGCATTTATTGCTTGACTGATTTTATATAATTTTTAGGCCACATGGCCACTGTACTTGAGTGGCCACGTGTCCTTTTCTTTTCTTGAGTGGATGCTTGCATTTATTGCGGGTCCCACTCTCCTTGTCTTTTCTGGTTGCATGAATATTTCTTGCTGGCCGCATGGCCCCCTTTAGTTTTTTCTGGCCGCATAAGCTTTGGCTGGCTGCATGGATGGTCTCCCACTCTCTTTGGCCGCATGTATGTTCTCCCACTTTTGGACCGCATGGGGTCCACTTGATTGTTTAAATATTTTATTTGCCTGAATTGTGGTCAGAATTTCTTCTACTACTCCCAATGAAAGTTGTAGAGTTTCTCCTTAGCTTCAAGAATATATATTATAAAATATATTATTAATTGCACAAGTTTCTTTCCTCCTTGATAAATGACATGACTTGATAGTGACCCGTCGTGGTGCACTCCTGACAAGATAACTTGACCTGACAAATTTGACCTGATAACTTGACATGACAATTCTTGATAGTGGCCCGCTGTGGCGCACTCTTAACATGATAAACCTGACATGATATTTCTCGAATTGTTGTTGCGACGGCTAACATGACACGACAAGAATAAATGACCTGACACCGTGGACGATTGTGCTTGTACAAATGAACCCGTCTCGTCTTGCATCATGTCTAGGACAGGGACCCCTGAGTACCACGGTCAGGGGTACCCACTAAAATTTACTAAGGCTAATAACTAGAATAATCCAGTAGTCATGAGAGATTTTCCCAGTTACAGGCGATCCCGTTATCCTGGCCACAATTGTTTGGACTTGTAGCCTGCCGTCGAGTAGGGCACATTTCCAGCCCACCGTCGTGTGGGGCACATAATTATTGATAACTGCTTAATGAATCCAAGTCGCCTGGATAACCTGGATTAGCTGCAGGGCTTGTGGCTGGAGGAACATCTCATTGCATCTTGCTAGTAACTAGGCCTGTGATAACCCTAGTTAGTTAAAGTATCAAGCCGTACTTATGTTTGGCCGTGAATGTTGGATGGAGTTCAATCTGTCTAGTCTTGTCTTGATCTTGTACATGATTGTTACATGTCTTGATTTCTTATTTTATCTTGCCGATAAATGGTGGGAGAAACTAAGTTCTGTTCAGGCGAAGGGTTACAACCCCGGTCCTTGTTTGGTTTACGGTTGTAACCTGGTTATCTGAATAGTCCCATGGTTATCTTATCGTATATCACCTTCCCAGTTCTATTTATTTAACATGTTCTCCAGTTTACTTTACGTCAAATGATTTACTTACTGTCTTCTTATGTTCGGGATAAGTGCATTGGTACTGCACGACTCTCGATCCTCCTTTACTTACTGCTTTCTCTCCCTGATTGATTGCCTATGATTGCTGGTTTTAAGTTCATAGTTCGGCCTCCTTTGTGGTACTTGCTATTTGGGGTCTGACCCCACTGGTTTTGCATGGCCAAGTTCTGATAGAAGAGCCCGAAGGATCTACCGTACCATCTACTCGACGGTGACCAGCTGGCACCAGAGTGCTTCAGTGGGTTTCTTCTTCATTCTCCCACTGATATGTAAATTCTCCTCTTGTAACGTTTAGCCCCGAGCACGTGTTTAGCTCGTGTTTTGGTATTTTCCTTGATATTGTAGCCTACGGGCATAAACATGATATGTGTATTTTAGACTATAGCTAGTCCTTATCATGTACGACTAATATTCTAGCTAGTCATCAGTTCTGTGGTACTGGCTTCTTGATCATCATGTATATATGTTTCGGGACGCCTTACTATTGTATGTATGATGATCGTACTCTTGCTCTTGTATAATTGCCTGTGATTGAGATACCTAGGATTGTTAAACCATAGGATTGACTGATGGCATGTAGATAACCCCCATGTCTTGACAGCTTATACGTGATTTCAGAGTATTAACATACTTTGGGATTGCGTAGTTGGCTATGTCTGCCCCCGCTCTCCGGTATTCTGGTTCTGGGGCGTGACACATGGAGCGTCGATCGGTTAGCTCAGCTATACTTGAATGAAATTGTCCGATTACATGGGGTGCCGACATCAATATGTCGGATCGGGATGGAAGATTTGTATGCATTTTTGGGTTAGTTTACATTCGGCCATGGGAACGCATTTGAAATTCAGTTCTGCATACCATCCCGAACCGATGGCCAGACCGAGAGGGTGAATCGGATACTTGAGGACATGCTACGGCTTTGTGCAATTGATCTGAAAACCAGTTGGGACACTCACTTGCCGCTAGCAAATTTGCCTACAACAACAGTTACCAGTCGAGTATACAGATGGCTCCGTATGAAGCATTATACGGGCGAAAGGGTCGGTCTCCGATTTGTTGGGATGAAGTCGATGAACGACAGGTACTTGGTCCAAGATGGTGGAGCAGGCCATCGAGAAGGTCCGCATGATTCGGGAGAAGTTACTTGTGGCACAAAGTCGACAGAAGAGTTATGCGAATACTCATCGACGACCATTAGAATTTGTGGTGGGCGATCATATATTTCTGAAAGTGTCACCGATGCGCGGAGTTATGCAATTCGGTGTGAAGGGGAAGTTAAGTCCGAGATTTGTTGACCAATTTGAAATCCTTAAGCGAGTCAGCCCAGTTGCTTATCAGATCGCATTACCACCAACATTGGATGGAGTGCACGATATCTTCCATGTTTTCCAACTACGGAAGTATGTACATGATCCAAGTCATGTGGTAGACTTCGATGTCGCTTTTACTGTTGGCTTTTGTGTGCGTTTTCATGATTGTTTTCGATGAATGTTTTCATGGATTTACTTTCGCTGTCTACGCATTTCATATCGAATCACTGTAAGAAGAGAAGAAGTATGTTGACCAGACGTTGGTGCCAATGCAGGTACTAACGCAGTGAATCGAGCTTGACGTTGCGTGGACAACATCTTTCTCTCGCAATTCACCAACAAGTGAGTTGCTTTGATCCTTCGACGATCCTTAATATTCGCGTGTAACAATGGTAGACTTGTTATTGCGTTCGGTGCTTAATAAATGATACCTAGTAATAACTCAGAAGATAATGAAATAAATTATCACATGGCTAGGCTTATGTTGCAAATCAAATGATGCTTGTATGTTACATATGAATTGTTGAACAGGTGACGCAAAGACCCAATATTGGACGTAAGTATATCGGACTTTGGTTCGAAAGAATGATAACACTATAATAGTCCCTCGGTTGGATGAATGAGTATACGAGCCTATGGCTCAAGGTAATGATGAAGATGGCAAGATGAAATGAGAACTACGACTTATGTGTGGAAGATGCTATTATCATGCATGTTATGTCTCTTATTAGTTAAGTTGCATTACGTGCATGGTCATGGACACTTGTGCACAAGGTAGTTCCCAGAACGGTAATCCGCGACCACGGACCCGTTCGTCCTAGGGGGAACAAGGATTGATGCCGACGTACTGGCATCGGTATACGGGACTTACAGTGGGGCTAGCTACCTGCACTGCAAGACGCCGATATACCAGTAAGACGGTCCAAGATGGCGTGTCGCCAGTGACCTTCATATAGACAGGTGTCATAGCTAACAATGTCTTATGCAGGCAAGAGTTAGTGGTATTCATAAATATACAGGGATGGCTATTGACCGTGGGTAAGACTCACCAAATTGGTGATCAACATGAATTTCTTATGTTAGAACAACATGAATTGCTTATGTTGCTAACATCATTGTGTGCTTCTTATATTTCTTATCAAATATATGAATTGTTAATAGACCCTAAGGCAAAGATAGAAGATCACAAATCAATAGTGAACATTCATGTAATTTACTACTCTTAATTTATGGTGAGATTGGTTACGACCGCTCACCAGTACATATGTGGCAATGTACTGACCCTCGTCTCCACAGGTGCCGAAAATCTCGTGGATAATCTTAGACGCTGAAGGCTTGCTGTCCGACTCTTTAGAAGCTTCATACTTCTTGAAATTTTCACTTGAAGAAGAAGGCATTTTGCTGAAGATGGCTATTGCCGTATTATTAATAAAGGGATATGATGTATGGAACAAGTTGCATCTCATTTCAATATTCTGCAAGTTGTAGCCAAGTTTGGCATTTCATCTCGGCTGTTTGAGAGCCTTATGTTTTCTGTTCAAAGATATCAATAAAGCTTATTTCAGATCATATCTGTGTTGTCCAACTTCTTTGTTAACTTGCTGCGAATCTCTATTCAAAATGTCTCTTTTATAAAAGGAACACGAACACGTCTTGAACAAGTGCAATTCCAGACTTGTACGACATCACGCCTTAGCGAGGACGAACGATTCGGCGTGAATCAAAACGGAGGCGAACGATTCCCGAATCGGACGTGACCCAGGTTCTTTCCTGCGAGGGTTCTTCTCACCCACCGTGACCAACCTCAGATAGGTGGCTGGTCCATCCAGCTTCAGATCGATGGAGGAAAGCTCCAACTTCGACGACGTTCGTGTCGTGCTCTCACCAGCCGACATCTTCATCAACTTCATCAACGTCGCAACCTCTGCAGGATCCAGCTTCTTGATGATGTCTTCCATCGATGCTTCTCCTCTCCGATCACGTCACGTCCACTCCACCACGACTTATGTTCGTCTTCATCGTGCGCTTCTAGATTCGAACATGTCTGTTTTTATCAGATGTAGGCATCGGTGTCCTCTTTCAGAATGATCCGAACCACGGCAACAATGGCGCCGTTGCGTGCGACGGGGGGGGGGGGGCGTGCGCACGTGCCACGACAGCGGCAGCACGACAGCAGTAGTGGCGGAAAGAGGGGGGGGGGCTGCTGTACGCAAGGTTGGGGGGGCGTCTTCTGTGGAAGAGGGAAAGAGGAAGGGAGGGGGGGGGGGTGGGGGGGGGGGGGGGGGGGGGGGGGGGTGGGGGGGGGGGGGGGGGGGGGGGAGGTGGGGGGGGGGGGGGGGGGGGGGGGGGGGGGGGGGGGGTGGGGGGGGGGGGGGGTGGGAGTTTGGTGGCATAGGGTTAGTTTGTGAAAATGTGGCTCTGATACCATGTTGAAATAATTATATTTTATTGATAATCTCTTGGCTATTTATAGCTTTACAACCTCCTCATTACATTACTCTCTATAGAAATCCTATGTCATATTCCAACATATCAATATACTAATAGGATATTCCAATACATATTTCAACATACTAAAAATACCAATAGGATATCCAACAATATCTTTCATGTACTGTTATTTATCAGTAAGTTTCCAAATTTTGTGGCAGTCTTCTACTGATAACTGTAATCTAGTAAACTTTGCTACTGAATTCGTTTTTTTTTCTCCATTATTTACAATTAGAATTTTGCTGAAGATCCCACGACTGCACCAAACTCTAGAGAGATACTTGTGAATTCGAACTATGCTCGACTGAATGCAAAAGTGAGACGTCCTGCCATGGTGGAGATTACCTACCAGCTCTAGAGAGATTCTTCCTACCGAATAGTTCTGAACTAGTCTTCCTTTTCATCCTTTTCTAGCTGCCCGCGTCAATCCAATTACGGGAATGCCCGTTTTATTATCATATAGATAGTCCGCATGCTAAGGAGATTGTTTTTTTTTTTTCTTTCTTTCTTGCAGGTCTAATAATTGTTTTGCAGGAATGGATTGCGGCGCTATAGAATATACTTGTACCTCAATGCGAGAGACGCTCGTAACATTGGGATATCTATATATATATTCAATTATATTCAATTAGACAATTACTAATCATTGCGTTGCAGGGACGGATTTTGATGCTAAATAACTTATACATCTTCTATTGCTTATTCGATGTATGCAAGAACCGACCCTAATAACTTGTATCTCTGGCTTCAACTATGTTCGAATTTTTTTTTTTCTTCCGCTATTTTAAGCGAATTTAAAAAATAAATTAAAAAAAATACATATTCGGGAATCGTGCGCTCGGTCCATGAAATCCATGAAATCGGTCTTACTCCTGCGGGCAGTGTTAGAATAAAGCTCATCGACATTGAGAGCTCTTGTGACATGTTCAATTCCGTGATCTTTACCTCCAGTAGTTCTTCATGGCTTTTAGTTCTACGGCCTTTAATCCTCAAAACGGGAGACCACAATTTGGGACAAAATTGGGTATCTATATATTTTTATTTGGCCAAGTTTAGTTTCACGGAATTGAAACCTTGGGAAAGGAAGTAATTCATTTTCTTTGTTTCGATACCAAAGAAGGGGAAGAAAGGAATTTGATTCCCAAGAGGGAAAAAAAAGAGGAGAAAAGTGGTTCCTTCACCAATCCAAGGATTCATTTTCCTCCTATAAAATTCATTTTCTCCTCTCTCAGCCTCGATTGGTTCGCGGAATGGAAGGGAAAGGAATCATTCCTTGACATTTCATTTCCTTTGGGAAATTACAATTTCCATTGACTTTCCTTTCCGTTGTTTGGAAATGCCAAGGAATTTAGAAAAAAAAAGTGAATACTTCAATGTGAAAATTGATTCTTTGCTTGGATGATGAATCACTTTTTTTTTCCTATTTTTTTCTTCCATTGGAAATCACTTTTCTTTTCTCCTCAATTTCTTTGACACCCAACGTAGGAAGTAATCACTTTTCTTTTCCAACCCCATGATTCTGCGAATCAAACGAGGTCCTCAATTTTTTTGATTTTTTTAAACACCGAAAAAAAATTTGATTATAATTAAATTTTTCAATGGAAAAAAAAAAAAATCACAAATCAATTTTCTTTCCATTCTCCCGGTGATTCTGCGAACTAAATGAGGCCCAAAGCCTCTAGTTCAAGTGTAAGGAGACTTTAATATGTTTTTTCTTTTCAAAACATGATAAAATGTTTTGTGGTGTGGTTCGTCCGAACATGATTTCTGGGTTTGGCTTAGTTTTGTAGATGCACAGAGGTGGTCCTCTTTTAAGGTGGCAGCGAAAAGTGAGCTGGATCACGTTAGGCTTCCAATCTAGCTTCACCTGAGAATCTGCATCATCACAAACATACCATTGTCCACCTTTCAACTCCACAACCTACTCTAAATTGTTGCTCACTTTGGCTTAGACGAATTTATTCCTGAGTACTTTTTAAAGGGGTATAATATTTTTTGCGTTTTATGAGCAGTCCCTACATATTTAGACTATCAAATTTTTGACAGTTCTGATATATACGTGACTATCAAAATTTAATAGTACAAGATAGGGTAAAGTGCATTTAAACTCTTCCTAGATTTGTCTCGTTTGTAAAATAAGATCTTTTAGAAAACTTAAACAGTTTGCACCTCCTAGATTTTCGGCGCGAACGGTAAAGCCCCGACTCTATGTTACGTTAGAAATGGCCGTTAATAGCATTTTTTCAAAAAAAAAAAAAAAACCTAACTGTCCTCCCTCCTTCCCTACCAGCCCTTCCATTTCCCTCCCCGCCGGCCAGCCCCCCCTCCTCCCTCCGCTAGCCAGCTCCCCCCCCCCCCCCCCCCCCCCCCCCTTCCCCCACCCCTCCTCCCTCCGCGGCCAACCCCCCGACCCTCCCCTCTCCCCTCCGCCGGCCAGCCCCCCCCCCCCCCCCCCCCCCCCCCCCCCCCCCCCTGTCTCCTCCCTCCACGGCCAGTCCCCTGACCACCTCCCCCCCCCCCCCCCCCTCCCCCCTCCTCCCTTCGCGGCCAGCTCCCCGAGAGTAATCGTCTTTTTAGACGTATTTTAAACGTCTATTACGAAAAAAATGGACAATTTGAACAAATAAAAATGAGAGTTAGATTCAAGAACTGCTAAAATTGTGAAACCCCTCACTAAACAAGTAGTGTCCCTAATTATTTTTTTACACTTCATGTGCTGTCGGTAGAATTAATTTTGAACTCCACCATTTTCAAAGATGGTAGTCGGTCCTAAGAATATATATTTTCTATCTACCAACTGTTAATGAAATAAATATCCAAACATTTGACATGAAACTCCGGTGTCCTAACATGCTTCTAAAGAATGTCACCTCCAACTGCTTCTAAAGAAGGGTCACCTCAGTGTCACGAGAAATGCGTTTCCAAGTTGATTCTTTTTTTTTCTTTTTTCTTTTTTTTTCTTTTCTTTTTTTTGGAGATGCAAGTTGATTCATTTCTAACTCTTAAAAAGAATGCACAATAGGAAAATGAAAAATATAGATAAGTAGCTATAAGGGAATTAAACTTTAATTGTCCCTATATAAGAGTTATATAAGGACTTTAGCCTTACTTGAAAGTTGTGGTACATATCATCTTTGACTTGAAAAGTCTTTAATTGCTTGGACGAAGAGATATAGATATTTAGTAGTACATCTTTGACTTAAGAGCATCCACATAGGTGTAGTTTACAGTGCCATATTTTTTTTAGTTAAATTTGTAGTACTTGGATGCTACAGTAGGCTCTTGTTCACACTTAAATATAGTAGAGCATCCACAGTAGAAACACTCTAAATTATTAAAATTAGTAAATTACTATGTTTGGAATGTCGCCTAACATTGACACATAATACACTTCAAATAAATACTACAAATTAACTTTCTATTTTCTCTCCCTCTTTTTTCTCTTTATTTTTCTTCAATGTTTTGTAGGATTTTCTCTCTTTTTTTTTTCTCTTTATTTTTTTCCCGTTTGGTTAGAACAGATACTTAGTGGGCCCAGAAATTAATGTACAGGAGGTAGAACACGTTCCAAATCTGGATTCTCTTAGCTTTCTAGCAATTTTCAAGTAAGACAAGTGTCCACTTGAGCCTTCAAGTGCTACAAAATTTGACTAAAGTCAAAATAGCACTCAAAACCTCTCCTACCGTGGATGCTCTAAGGAGGCTCTTCAATTTGGAGCATGTCCTAACTCGTAAATAGTAACCCAACTGGGCCCACCAAATATAAAATGTAGGAAAATAAGAGAAAAAAAGAGGCTGAAAAAGGATGAGGTTAATTTGAAGTATAAATTTAGTGTGTTATTTGGAATATGTCAATGTGTATCATATGAGAAGAGGATACTCCAAAAATAATAATTTACATGATTTTAAATTTTTTTCAAAATATAATTTACAGGATTTTAATTTTTTTTAAAGTATTGTATAGAGTATCCCACTGTGATGCTCTAAGAAGAGTTTCCTAGAACACGTTAAATTTACAATAAATTAATACATGCACATCCCAGACATTCCAACCCTCGCAAAGTTGCTACAGTGCAAACTTAGATTATCAAGTAAATCCACATCGGACAAACTGCAAGATTTTTGAATCTCTTTTATTGATTTTATGAATATATCTCTTGGATAAAAAAAAAATCATTTATCCTAAAGATATTTTAAATATTTTAACCGTCATTCAACACAATAAAAAAATATCATTTATCCTAAATCTTTCTATTTGAACCATCTCATTGCAGCCCTAACAATGGTCATATTCCATGTTAAATTAGCAAGAATTATATTTTTTAATATTAATTTTAGGTTTGTTTAGATTACTCCTTAGTTGTATCATTGTTTAGCGTCCACATCCATACAAACAGCAATATCCTAAAATCTTAGGGTCAATCATTTAAACATTTTTTCTATTCAGCTTTATCACGGTAAAAATCAATATACTTTGTTTACGATAATCATCCTATGAAGGAATCATTTTGAGTTGTGAGAAAGTGAAGTTTGTTTCTCTCCTTTTGTTTTTAGCGACGAGAACAAAAAAACCTCTTAAAAATCACCTATGTTTTTTTTTTATATCAAAAAACTAATCCCCTCTGTTGAGATGGCTAGCTAATTCCCCTAATCATAAATCACCAACATACTAAGTGGATGTCACTAGTATTTCGCTCTCTCCATTGAATCGTTTTGATATTTTAACTAGTGCTTTAAAATAGTTGGATATGTCGGTTGAATTGGTCAACCCGTAAAGTAGTAATTTTTTTAGACTGATATAATACGGTTTCATTAAGGATCTGCTTGGATTGAGGGAAAAAAAATAAGCAGGGTTAATGAGGTTAAATGAGGTAAGTTAAGTGCGGAGGAGTAGAATTA